>CM052250.1:11939483-11958433 GCA_028455795.1 Lasioglossum marginatum | reverse complement strand
CGAATAATTCTCGGCGAATAAAATCGTTATTCGTTATTCTCGAATAAATCCCGGGACTTTATTCGCTATTCCTTATTGGTTATTCAAAATAAGATTTGCCCAACACTGATCAGTAGGGTAAAACTAACCTATCTCACGACGATCTAATTATTATCGTTGTCAATAAGGATTCTATAAAAATCAAAATCAGAACTGGTTATATTATCAGAATATCTATCTACTACAGTTCATTTGTAAGACACGTATGCATAATATTTTTACTGTTTTAAGAGTCATGTAACAGCTATACTTAAAATATGATAGTTTAAAATGGATGAAAATAAAGCGTATTTTGCCTATCAAAATTCAGAATATTTTGTTGCGATTTATTTTCGAATGATCATACTAATCTACAGTCATATTACTAGACTGCGGATGTTTATGCAATCTTCAAATTTTTTAGACAAATTTTAAGAAAGTAGAACCAAATAAAATCCTATTTTTATTGGTAATAGCATTTGTAGATTCAAAATAAATAAAAATCGTACTAAATTCTGTCGAATTTATATTTTTAATTTATTTATTATTAAAAATACGCCAGCATTTTTTGAAAATTTTTATAAGCCATAAATGCATAAAGATCCGCAGTTTACATATTACTGTTGGTTTTATTCGTGTAAATGAGTTAACGTGCACGTTAAAGAAGCGAGTAAAAATCTAATACATGAATATTTTAATTTTTGTTTTTTCTGTTACTTTATGATATCAAAAACTGAATCTTTAAGAAACGAAACTCTTAACCCCTTAGAGTTATTTTATTATAATATATTATTATTATTTTCTACCTGATTTTCAATATTGTTATGGGATATCGATAGGAGACACGCAGTGGTGGAAATGGACGCCGTTAATGGTGATTAACAGAATAAGAGTTTATTGTATAGCATATATCAGTACATTTGTAGAGCCTCACGATGCTTCGGCTACCGCGTCTGTCGAAGAACGAACTTTGTCAAAAGACGCACCGCGCGACGCACGGCCGGAGGCCGGAGGACGGCCCGAAACGTAAACGATCGCCCGAACTAAACGATCAAAGGATCCCGTCTCGCGATATGCCGCATGGCGGTCTCCTGTGACAACATGCAACAAACTGAAAGGACAGAGATTTATTTTCTTTGTTAACCATAGCATTCCCAAGCTCCGATCCGTCACGCGGATTCCCAACGGGGGGGGCTCCTCGAGCCCATACTTTTCTTTACTCATTTCTCCTAAGAAAAAATTATTTAAAACAAAAGGTTGGTAATATTTAAGCCTGTGATACTTTATGAATATCCTATATTGTATTTAGATGTATATGTGTAAAATAGAATAATATAAAATAATGTATACATCAATACTACTCTAAACTCGATTCTTCAGATGATAAACATGAAAGACAGGATACAACATTTATAGAATGCTTTTTGCATACATGATTTTTACATTTATAGCATTTTTGTTTGGATTTCGATATATTATTATATTTGATTCTTAGTTCTGGGATTATTTGTTATTCTTTGGAGATCGTGGAGCGTTCGGGTCCGCTCGCGTCAGAGTTCCTCTTTTCTATGCACTGTAATTTTTTATCTATTGCAGCAGAACTTTCGGGATATTAAACTATAATGTATAAACGACAATAAATAATTTTTTCAGAATTTTTCACCTAAGAAGAACAGTCCTAATTTCAATTTTTCCTACCTGTGGGCTCGAGGAGCCCCCCCCCCCCCCCCCCGCGGTATGCTAGAGTTAATATGTTGAATAGGTTGAAAATAATACAATAGTATTTTTAAATTCTTCTAATGTTTTTACTGTTTTAAAGTACACCTACTCATTTTTGTCATAAATGCATAAAATCCGCTGTCTATATATTACCACAGATATTACTAATATTCTCTGATATTAGTAATTAGTTCTTAGAATTAAATCTAATGCTGGGCTTACATTGGTCCAGTAGCGTTCCAGTCCAGTGATCCAATCCAGCACTAGAACGCATTGATGATATATTGGCCAGGTTTTCTCGCGCGTGAGCGCCCAAAACAGTAACGTATCTATATTATGGGGAAAAGGTAGGGGCAGTGGTATTGGCGGGAAAGTACCGGAACAATCTATTCCGCATAAAAGTCGAGATTAGTGATGGCGTACAAAATCACTAATCGTGATTTATCACAGTGATCGCAGAATCACGATCATTTGAACTTCATTCACGCCGTGATCGTGATTTTTTAATCTAGAGTGAATTTGCTCACAGTCATCCTAATTCTTCATTTCGATTGAATTAATTCTTTTTTTAAATACATCAATTAGTTTGCAAAAAAATATCTGCACATACATACAACGCAAATTTAAAATTACGTTATGTTTTCTGTATATGTATAACGTAAATTAACTTCCTTTAATGATAAAAATAAAAAATATTCAATTTTCTTTTCCGTATCTTACTTCAGTATTTAAAAAAGAAAAAAATTCTTTCTCTCGATTTCGAAATTGTAATAATTATTTAAATAGTATAAGAGTGCAGACAATTTCTGTTGTGTTTACGTATGGTTACGTATTTATTTCGACACACGTGAACGGTGTCATTACTGCGAGGGAATCATAGGACTCAATACTCAATACACTTCAATAAATACACACATATATATATATGTACTTTCATTTTTTAAATTTATTAATCAGAAACTGGCTACAATGAATATACATATCTGTACACAGTTTTCATACGTAACAAGATTAATGAATTGCTAATTACTTTTAAATAAGTATTTGATATACATCTTTGCAATATATCAAATTTTGAATTTCTCAACAATTAATTTACATTTGATTTGATTTTTTTAGCTTAAAACTTACTTAAAAATACTTTATTTGTGAAAGGTTGAAATTGATTTGTAAAGGGGTGGAATTGATTTGGGCAATAGGGTGAAATTGATTTGTAAAAGGTTGAATTTGGAGTGTGAACCCTGTATGCTATGTATAAAGTTTTACAAAATACTAATGTATTACTTAACAATTATAGGAAATGCAAACGATAGTTTGAGAAACGTCTTATAAATCTAATAAATTTGATAAAAACGCGATGTAGCTCGCAATTTTGTTTTGATGTTGTTAATATAAAACATACAGTTTATGACTCTGTAACTTACGCGAAGAACAGTTATGGTCTCCGCCAATCAGAAACGATTACGAAAATCAGGAATCACTGTGAAAGATCCCCGTGTCCTACGAGTTACATGATGTACACGAATACACCTGTTATACATTCATTTCTCACAAACAAACTATAACAATTTTTAAAAATTTTGCAGGGTGATCAAGGTACCCTATCTCATTCAGAATGTTACTTTATTGAAGCTAATGTGGCCGCGCATGCGCGAGGAAATCAGGCCAATATCTCATCACTGCTACTACATAACTGGAGTACTCTAACCGGGGCTTTCATACCAGTACAGTGCTGTCATTCCAGCAAACAATCCAGTCAAATAACTGGATTGGCATTGTTTACTTAAATCCCAGTACCAAGAAAGCAATATTCCAGCGTTAAAGGAATCATCTAGACGCCGATATCCATTGCTGGCTAAAGCATAATATAATATATACATGTGTTTGTATTTTGAATGAAGAATGGTGAAAAAATTAAACGAAGAACAAACTATTAAGTTCGTTACTCTGTACAGAGAGCATGAGTGCTTATGGGACATCACGTCTCAGAATTATAAAGACAAGTTAATGCGTGAATCTGCCTTGAAGAAGCTTTGCGAAGATATGCAAATTGAAGGTTTTACCGTCGAAGATGTAAAACATAAAATAAAGTCTATTCGATCGACTTATTACTTAGAGTTGGATAAAATTGAAAGATCAATTATATGTCGAGGTAGAGACAATGTATATAACCCTAAAATGAAATGGTTTACGAAGCTGGATTCGTTTATAAAAAATGTGATGGTCAAAAGAAAAACACACGTAAGTCAATTACTAATAGCCTGTATTTTTATTATTATTATCGTGTTGTTTAACGATCATTATTTGAACGAGATGCATATACTCAGCAGTGCTAAGATATTGGCCAAGATTTCTCGCGCATGCGCGACGATTTTAGCATCCAGTAACGTAAAAATTCTCGACACGATAGAGTACCTCGGTCACTCTGTAAAATTTTTAAAAATTGCTATGATTTGATTGTGAAAAATGAATGTATAAAATGTGTATTTGTGTATATTCTGTAACTCGTAGGACACTCGTCTCGTCTCAATTCGTTTCGCGTCTCTCGTTCTGGAGTGTCTTTGTTCGGAACTGATTGTTTCGGTACTTTCTCGCCTATATCAATACCACACTACATTTTCATCATAATATAGATACGTTATTGTTTTGGACGCGCATGTGCAAGAAAACAGCAGAGTCGCCAGATTAAGACTTGTGTCGCCACTCTACCTTCTTCCCCTTCTAGTCTTGTCCGAGACTCGACGGTAGACTCGTTTCCAGGATTGCAAGGGTGCGGGATGCGCCTTCTCATTTTTCGATAATGCAAAGATGGGGTTTTTTAGGCCGCAATTGCCCTCAGAAGTCCTATTTTTACGTTTACGAGGCGTAATTTACATTATTATGTAAATAATAGCTACAGTGACCCGAATTAATATTTGGACGCTCTAAAAAAGATGATAACTTTTTTAGTATTGTACTATACGATTTGAACTTTTTTGGGAAGCTAGAGCAATTAGTTTACTACTGGATGTGAGAAGAAATTTTTTCGAAAAATGCAATTGTTCGGAATTGTAGAAAAAATACTAAAAGTTGTAATTTACAACTATTTTTATGTGGGCCTATATTGAAAATTCAAATAATTCATTTTGTAGGTCTGTGTCAATTATGTGCACTGTGAATGTTTCATCGTAATCGGTTGATGTGAGAAGAAACGACAGGCATTTGAAGATGTATGAATCCTTAGATTTATTGCAGTTAGAGACAGATCTTTAAACGTTTGTAGCTCATTGCAATGTTGACCGATTTTAACGAAATTTTCAGAATATGTTTAATTGACATAGATCTACAAACCGTATTTTTTAAATTATCAATATAGGTCCACACACACATAAAAAAGTTGTAAAATGCAACTTTTAGCATTTTTTTACAATTCCGATCAATTGCTATTATGTAAACAAATTTTTTTCACATCTTGTAGTAAACTAATTGCTCTAGCTTCCCAAAAAAGTTCAATATTAAAGTGCAATATTAAAAAAGTTATCGTCTTTTTTAGAGCGCCCGTATATTTTTCCGAGTCACTGTATGTATCTATTGAAGCGTATTGAGTATTGAGTTTTATGTTTTCCTCGCAGTAACGACGCCGTTCACGTGTGTCTAAATAAATATGTAATATATATAATTAATCTAAATAAATATGTAATTTTTAATCCAAATTAAATATTCTTTTAATTATTTAGACTAACTTAAATATTCTTAATGGGTGAAATTGATTTGCAAAACGGTGAAATTGATTTGCAAAAGGGTGAAATTGATTTGCAAAAGGATCAATTTGGAGTGCAAAACCTATACCAAATTCTTCCTCGATTTGTTCCCGTTCTTGCGGCCTATTTGGTAACTGCAAGTGAAAATTATTATTTTATTTCAAGGACATCAATGCCAGTACCCAGCCCGAATCAGAAAATAACGCTATTGTAGCCCCAACTAGTATATGTTCTGAAATAGAATTACCTAAACCAAAACCAAAAAAGAGTAAAATATCACAGCTACCTCCAGTAGTTAATAGTGTGAAATCGCTTCAAAATGATACAATATGCAAGGTAGAAGAAGAAGATGAATTCGATGCCTTCGGAAAGCACGTTGCACAACAATTACGAAAACTTTCGGCTGAACAAGGTATCCTAGCTCAAGAAGAAATTCAAGGCGTGATAACAAAGTGCCGATTAAACGACCTAAGTTATCAAAAAACAAAGTCTACTTTGCCAGGCACTACTTTGCCAAAGTATCGTAACAACCAGAAGCAGTGAAGATTCATTGGCATTCGTCGATTTGAATTGTGAAATAAATCATAGAGATAACATAAATTATTTTAAGAAGATTAGAAGATAGGAAAAATTTGTAAACGCTAATTTCAATTATGAATAAAAAACAAATGAAATTAACTTTGACAGTCTTGTAATGCCCTATCAGGCTTTGGGCATCATCGAAATAAATTATTTGAAAAGTGATCGTTAAGATAATATATTATCTTATTTGGCTACATGTCAGTTGACATAATCATATGTTAATTTATTTGAATACCCTCCAGATTTTTTTTTTAAATTATTTCATTATTTGAACTTCAAATGATATTCAAATAATTTTTCATTTCATCTTTTATTTGATCAAATAATTCGTACTCTCAAAAATTCGATTTACTTCATGTACCAAAAAGCAATTTTGAAGGCAAATGCAGAAAAACTTGAATCGTGTACTGTTACGAGCCAGGGCTGCGAGCAGCACGAGTGGCCGGCGAAGGGTTATTACCCTAGGAATATGGTCTCAATTTGTTAGTTAAGGTGCGCGGACGAACTCAATGTGAGATTGGGGAGCCGCTAGGATTATAGACGGCGAGGACGAACCTGATACGACTGTCAGGGAGCCTCTAGGTTTGGAGTCAAACGCAGACGAACCCGATGCGATTGTCAAGGAGCTGCTAGGATAGGTGAAACTTCGTGAACGAACCCAATGCTATACATAGATTGGGGAGTCACTAGGAGCAACGCGCAGATGAACCTGATGCGAAATCAGGGAGCTGTTAGGATGCGGACGAACCTGATACGTGGGCCTCGTAACAAATCTAAATAACAAATAATCTAATTGATATAATCCGAGTGGTAAGATTGTATCGTATGGGGACGTTCAACTACTCGATTAGGATATTGGACGATAATTGTGGGTTTAATGAATTTCTACAAAATGACCAATAAACACAAATATATTGTCGTAATCAAAAGTAAAATACATTTGTGGAGATGTCGCGATTGAATTGAATAGAATTGAATAGAATAGAATAGAATAGAAAGGTAAGATTACTATCTAACTAGGGTGCTCGGTTTTGACGTACTGACAATGCGGAGGTCTCAAAGCAACTGTAGAAAATGTCTAATAGATTTTATACCGGACTTGCGGAATCTATACGGTTAACGTTGTTTCGAAGTTTAGCCCGATCTAATTGGAAGTTGACTTTACGAGATACAGCACGACGCGACACGATTCGTGACTACGCAAGTATTAGCCCACGAGAACAGAAATGCAAGGGCTTATATACCCCTGCAATGACGGGTGGTATTTGTCAGAAGCCTTGAAATGAACCGTTGGTACTTGTCAGTACCCCTGAGTCACATTCGTATTTTGTCAACGTCCAGTTGGTCGTGTGTATGTTTTGGTTTGAAACTAAACAGATATATGGATTTAAACTAGAGTAGCTCTGGGCGTTTATGTAGAACGGTTCCTGCCAGAGATGATGAATTGAACATCTGTTCGTCATCCGTGACAGTAGAGATTATTTTCAAATTTCTGAAGAAAGAGCAACTATTAAATTTGTACTACTTATCTACATAATTTACTTGAACATTGGAAATATTAATTGCTGCCAAGATCTTAGTATTTTTCGCTTGTGTGCATTGGTAGGAAGATTCTCCAGAACTCGTGATTAATATTTTTTGTATATTTTATTCTATTTTTCTTAATATAATTTACAAACTTGCTTAACTCTCGTAATATCTAAAAATATAGATGCTCGTGCGAGACGTAAACTGATAACGTAGAAAATAACAGGACACTTAAGGTGTCCGCGAATTCTCAGTTCATTCAGCGGACAATATTCATTGTACATAGTATATTCAGTACATAGTACATTTCCGTATATCACTATACATTAGATACGTTCAAAAATAGTACAAAATAATTTTAATTTTCTTCTCCACTTTCCTTACATTTCGCTTTTTCTCTCGCGCACGCACACACGCATACACACACATACACACAAACGCAAACACAAGGAATTTCATTCCTACATTATCGTATCTATAGCTGCTAATAAAAATTACAAAATTGCGACAGCACTATTATTATCGGTCAGATTTCTTCGTTCGATCTCGAAGCAACGAAGCTCAGAAATAAAGTTTCCTTCGATATTGTTGTACGCCGGACGAGGTTTAATAATGTTTTTGGACTTGGATTCCGGGCAGCCTTGTTCCAGGATAGGAGTTCCAGGATAGGGCTAATATTTATGCCGCGAATATACGTATCGATCTTTATTAAACTTGCCTTGATTTCTCCCTGCTCGGCTCGGGGTGATGCCCCGGGTTTTTATACTGTCTTGGCACAATACGTGTTGCTGATTCTAATTTTCAGCGGTCGTTGCCTCGCCGTAATGCTTAGTCATGACATTCCGGGCATTACAATTAGTGATGGGATCTGAATCACTTCGAATCGCTTCGATTCAATGTTTACGACAAAAAATTCGAATCACTTGCACGATAATTCGAATCTTAGAACTCTTGAAACTCTTGGACGTCTTGAAAGTCTTCATTGTCTTGAAAATCTTGAAAGCTCTGGAAGGTTTGTAAGTATTGAAACTCTTGAAATGTTACAAATCCGAAACAATGATTATGTCATGTCGGCATTGAGATGAATAACCGTATGAACGTACCAATATTATAAAAAGTATAACATTTATTAAGATTATCAAGACATTTAAAATTTTCAAGATTTCAAGACTTTCTGATTTCGAATAAATATTGAATTGATTCGGAACTCTGTGGTGATTGATTTGTTCGAAAACTTTGCAAGACAGAGTATTGAATGCTCATCACAATATCGAAAGAAAACTGTATGCCTTTACTTTCCATTTAACACTAGATTTACCAAGGGGGGTCAAAATGGATTGCTCCTGATTTGTTCATTAAGGACTATTAAAATTATAAATATATTCTGAGAAATTGTTTTAGTGAACTTCTCTATTCAAGTAAATATTTAAATGAAACTGGTACGAAATCATTATTAGAAGGCAAATTATGGCAATTGCGTTTATTGGTCGGTAGTTCTAGTGTTAAGACACTATTTCCGCAGGGATATTGTATCTACAATCAATCTATCAACCGAAGAACACGGACTCAACGATTTATTTTGCATTCGTTCATTTAAGGGCAACCGTCTTCGAATGTTGCTATGCTGCTAATAAATATAAATTGCATCATATCAGCCGTTCCGGGCAAAGGAAAATCGCGAAAGAACCGAAAACCCTCAGACAATAATCCTTTTGCAAAGAACATGGCTCCCAATACGCAGCAAGTGAAAATGAAATTCGCTTACATCCCAAACCGTAACGCAAGTATGAGAATATTATTTCTAAAGTAGTTGGAAACACGAAAGATAGTAAATTGCAAATAATTTTAACATACGAATAAACTCAATCTCAAATCTCGCGCAACAAAAAATAATACTTCCACATATGTAGTTTACAACTCGCATTTTTCACTTCCATCACAAGAACAATAATTCCAATAATATACTACCCTGGCAGGCAATAATCGATCAGAAACTTTAATATGATTGTTGCAAGAATTATTTATTAGTGATTCACTAATCATAATAAATTGTTTCTTTTCTAATGGTTTAATAAAAAATGCTTTAAACAAAAGTGCATTTCTAGTAAATAAAATTTACAGGTGTAAAAAAGATTTTGAGAAATGCCACTTTTTATACGAAACAGGAATTAAGTTATAGTTTTCGAAGATTTTCTTTGTCACATTCTTAACACTAGGTTTACGGAGCTCTAGAAATAACTATTTCACATTATTGTATAAACATAACAAGAATGTGTCTATCCAAATTTTTGGCCATTTCTCCAATAATGTATTCCAAAAGAAATAAATTTGGTAAATAATTCCTCAGGGAAACATCTTTACAATCTCAATAATCGCACATTAAGAATATTAGAAGCCGTCATTTTGACGGGTCCCGTAAACCTAGTGTTAAACTCCAAAGAAAGATGAATTCGACGATGTGATTCTTGTTTCATTTTGACTGGCTGATGCTATAATAATGTGATTTGTTTTGTGCAATGTTATCCATGAGTTCGGTGTCCATGCATAATGCTGATGTTCCCAAATCAATTTGTTTTTTATTAAAAATTAAAAAAATTTTAGAAATTTGTGTTTTTTAAAAATACAAGTAAATGAAAATGCAAAGCTAAACTTTCATTCAAGGTATACATTCAAATTTATATTAAGTTTCATACTGTTTTTAACAAAAAAATGTTCCCAAATGAATTTGTTCTCTATTAATAGAAATATTAGTAGAAATGTCATTTCTATTAAACATTCATAGAAAAGTTAGAAATTTGGTTTCTAAAAATACAAGTAAGTCAAAATACGAAGCTAAACTTTGATTCACACACACAAGATACACATTCAAATTTATTAAGCTTCATACTTTTTTTAACAAGAAAATGATTGCACAAAAAATACTAGGAATTCTGTGCCGAAACAATGTTGTACAAAATTATGTTTTTCACTTTAAATCAACCAATTGTGTTTCATTTATAATTTTTCAGTTTAAAGAAGTACGTTTTACAAACCAGAGAAAGTTAAATATTTTACGGTGTCTAAAAACAGAAAATAAATAAATCTTCAAATCTGAGGAACATACGACGACTAAAAAGGCAGAATTCTGTGTTACAAAAAGAGAAATGACGTTTCTATACTTAATTTGATTACTTTTATACGTCACGTGGTTATGGAATTTATAGATAATTTAAAAAAAAAACAGCTCACATTATAGTAATATCAAATAATTCTAATGAAATGTGTAACTGTATTGTTGAATGCGTCTTTCTATTTACTCTCTAATGTATATCTCATTAAAATGCCAAACTCTAAATAAAATGTAATTTATTAGTTTAAATATAAAGTGAAAATGAGTGATGTGTAACATCTTAGGATCTTTTGTACAACTATTTTTTAGGAGTGTGTGATAATTAAAAATTTTGATAAATATGTAGCACTGTCTAAAAAATACAGAATGATTCCTGTTTTCTATAAAAAAGTAATGTTTCTCAAAAATTTATTCCGCATCTATAAATTCTTCATTGAATATTAATTTACTTTTGTTTGGAACACTTTTTTCTTAAATTATTAGAAATAGCACAGAAATACTTATATCAGCATACACAACCACTTTGTTATAGAGTGTAATAGAAAAGTTAAAGATATTTAAAAAAAATATCAATAAATTGGTTGCTGTCTTTGTTTTCACCAAATACAAAATAATGCACTGTTCATCGTTATCTAAGAATTATGAAAAAGATATAAGTAGAGTGACCATATTAATACTGTTAACAACGAAGATGACAGTGGACATTGCTGAATAATTTCAATCAGTGTCAAATTTTCTCTTTATGAAAGAACAAAACAAGTATATTAATGTTTATAGTTGCACAAAAAATCATCTTGTGGCTTTCACGCATTTTAGTTTTACACATTTTACCAACTGCGTTTTATTCATAACGTAAAATTTTATAGTCTTTGCATGAGATGCCCAGGTCTATATTTTGACACAAACCATCGAGACCATTATTTATATGCCTAGTATTTTTTTATGATTAATTAAAATCCGTAGCTATAATTCATCAGGAGCGATAGAAAGACAGACGTGTCTAAAAAGAGTTCAAAAATATTTTTTAAGATGGTGATAATTAAAACCATGAAGGTCTTAAGAATTGCAGTTATCAAAAAGTTTCGCCATTTGAGGGTTAAACAAATGTATCAAATTACAACTCGCGCAGTCATGAAGAAATAAAAGTTTTTGTTTTGAATCTTCACTCAACGAGATAAATCTTCACTCTATCGTTGAATATTTTCCACATATAATATTGTATATATAATAGTCATAATTAAATAACTTTCCACATCAGTTGTAACAAAGAAAAGACAAGCAGATTTCCATTTTCAATAGTCTTCATGGATTGAAAATAGTGTATAGTATAGTTAAATTCCTTTTTTGTATTTACTGTTTTGTATTCCGTCTAGTAACTTTTGTCATAAATGCATAAAGTCTATACCTTGTTCAACGAGATGAGGCAGTAGAATACTAGCGTCCTTTGCTGCCTACCTGAGTAGGATACCATTATCTTTGTCGCACTCAAACGGCCGTGTTTACGTTTACTGCCCTGTCTCGTTGGACAAGGTAGAGTCATAATTAGACTGCGGATCTTTATGCATTTATGGCTTAAGAAAATTTTCAAAAAATGCTGTAGTATTAAACTCAACAGAATTTAGTACGTTTTGACTTATCTTGGATAAATAAAAAAAATTATTTTGGATAGATAAATAAAAATGTCTACAAAAATTGAAAATTCTGGATTTTATGCATTTATGGCAGAAATTAATGGGTGTAATTTAAAACAGTAACAATATTCGAGAGATTTTAAGATACTCTTATATTATTTGCAACCTATTAAACTTGCACTCTAATTTGTTGTAATTCACATACAAAATGTTTATTTTGCATAAATATCCTCCGTCTAATAATGATGAACGCTTGATTTGAATATTGTTGCCAGGAGCATACACATAATTCTCGCAAATTAATAAACAGTATCACCCAAAGATTCAGAAAACTGTTACTCTCCGAAGATCACGATTCCACTGGTCGATCGAGTGGCGTAAAATCGAAGAAGGAACGATTCGAGAACTAGTTCCATAGTCCCCTCTCTCTCTTTCTCTCTCTCTCTCTCTCTCTCTCTCTCTCTCTCTCTCTCTCTCTCTCTCTCTCTCTCTCTTCCCCACTCCTCTCAAAATCCATTTGAGAGAATACGCGTTTCGGCCGATAGTAAAACCGAGGGGATCACCGTTGCGGTTAAGAGGCGGTTAGTCGGTCACAAAAGGATCCGGTAATGATTGTCTGGCTGGAGAATGGAAGAAGAAAAGAAAAAAGAAAGAGGGTCGCTCGTCTAGGGTCTGAAGAATATTTATAGAAGCGAGCAGGTACACTACCAAAACCGAGTAGCATCGACACCCCTTTGCACCTGTCAACCGTTGCAGCGACGGTGCAAGTTGCTCCTGCGGCCACGAAATCTACATTTGCTCCCTACTGGAAACATTCTGGACAAAGAATGGCGTCCCATGGATCGTTCTTTTCATTTGCCGCGCCCCTTCCCTCCCCTGTTGTGGGAGCTTCTAGAAAGTCGGTAGGATATTTTTTGGTAGGATCCTCCCGTGTCGTCCTGAATTTATTCTCCTCATCAGTACCAACAAACTGCGGATCCTTATGCGGAATAAAAGTTCTCCAAGTCTAATATAGTGCGTATCAGAAATTTAGATGCACTTGCTTTTAATAAAGTATTAAGAGACTCAGCATAAAGATAGCCGCAGAATTGGTTGTTTAAAAACGAAAACGGAAGAGAAGTAAATAGAATACGATCAATCAGCAAAAATTTAGAGATTAACGTCTGTAATTATTTGTTCCTTATTATTTACTGCTATTGTTATTATTTATGAATGTTATTATTGTTACTGTGCATTATTGGTTGGTACCGCGATGATGGGGAAGTTAAATAAGCTGACTGATTTTAAAAATCAGAAGTTTAGACGCACTTCAGAAAAATTTATTCACTTTACAAACAGGATAAAATATATATCTTTGTCTTCCCTTATATTTCTGGATTCGCAGAAAATTTCGAACAACGTGATCTGATGGCTTTAAGGTCCTGGCTATTTCTCTTTTACTTTTTTCTACGGAGGAAAGTGCCATTATTTGGCCTTTTTCAAAATCCGTCAACTTATTTAACTTTCCCATTGTCGTGGTATCAAATAATAGTGCATGGTAACAATCATAACGCTCGTAAATAATAGTAATAACAGTAACAGTACTAATAATTATAACAATACACTAACAATAACAGTAAATAATGAACTTTTTGCTGATCGATAGTATTTTATTTACTTCTCTTCCGTTTTCGTTTTCAAACAACTAATTCTGAGCCCATCTTCTCTCTCTCTCTCTCTCTCTCTCTCATGCTGTGTCTCTTAATACTTTACTAACTTCACTCTTATAATAAATATAGCCATTGGTGTACGGTATGAAGTTATAAACAACAAGAATAGCAAGTGGCCCTTTTTCATATTTTTGCTAAAAATTCTTCCCTGCAGTGCCATATATGAATAGTTTTAGTAGTAATCATATTTAGTAGTAATTCATAATTATAGTAATCATAATAGAATACAGGTATTCTAAAAATTCATCAGAGATATGTTTTTGTTAAAATAATAGAGTGCCTCCAAACTTCTGACACGCACTGTAGTAACACACAACAATAAAATAAGCATGTAGTTCTTCTTTTAACCAATTTAACAAAAATAATGTTCCGAAACATTTTTAATGTCTTCACAGTTTTGTATGTGCATAAAATCCGCAGTTTAAGTGTAAGTACCATTAATGCATATTTTTGGCGATTCTCTCTTCGGGAATGTATGGATCAATATCATTTTGACAATTTTTCACTCATTCTCTCTTTCATTCTCTTTATCTTGTCCTTTCGAGTAGGATTTATTCGATTGTCATAATTGCTGTGAGTAGATTGCGAATGTTTGTGCTGGCTCACGGCCATCTCCAGCACAGGCTGAAACATGGTCAATCTCTCAACGCTGTCTCCGTCTGATTTGAAGTGAGTTGCAGTCGTTTGTGGTACAATGAACCACGAAAGTATTTGAACGCACTTTAAAACAGTATAAAATTTTTATGATCGCACCAAACGACCTGATCTTTTTTAAGCAATTAGAAGAATTGATTTACCAAATGACATGCAAAAAAGATTTTGAAAAAAATTGCAATTGCTAAGAATTACATGAGAAAGTAAAAGAGGCACCATTTCTAACTTTTTTATTAAAGCCCGTAAAGAAAATTTAAAATATGCGTTTTTTAGATGTATGTTAGTTATACACATGCTGCAAGAAAAAACGCATCGAAAGATGCAAGAATCTGTGGACTTTTAGCAGAAACTGACCAAAAGTCGGGAAAAACTATGATTTTCATCACATTTAACCACTTGTAGCTCTTAAGAATATTAATCGATTTTCATGAAATTTTCAGCATGTGTATAACTAACATAGATCTATAAGACATATATTTTAAATTTTCATTAAGGGCCGAAATAAAAAGGTTTTAAAAGATGTTTTTTTATTTTTGCATGCAACCTTGTAAATTGTAATTTCAGGAAAATCTTTTTTGCAGATCATTTAGTAAACCAATACTTCTAATTGCTAATCAGGTCGTTTGGTACAATTATAAAAAAGTTATACTGTTTTAAAGTGCATTCAAATACTTTGGTGGTTCACTGTATATCACGGCTATCTCTACATACAGGGTGAGTCCCCTAGTGGGATTCACATGATACCAAGAATATTTTTGTTTCTATGTGATTTTTTTAGAGATATCAAGGTCACCTTCATTTTTTAAAATGGAAGCACCCTTTTTTAAACACCTACAATGATAGTCCCTTTCATTGGGAATTCAGTGACTATAATTATTCAAGGTCATTCAAGGTCACGGACAGAAAAAATCGTAATTTTTCGAAAGACGAAAGTACAAGGGATGCCGAACGTAGAAAAGGACAGCACGTAAACACGGACCGTGCGGCGACCATGGCAGCTCGAGCTTCTTGACCCCTCGAGGAGATGCCCCCAGTGGAGGTAGTAGGCAAAGGGACAGTGATCGTGGAGATCCTCGGGGAGCCAGGTCGCGACTTTACTGTAACTTGATCGGACTGATGCTCTGTCTGTATGCGGGGTTGCTACATCACATGTTCCAGCCTGTACTAGAGACGGCTGTGGTGGCTGGCTGCAATATTTTTCTTTGATGAAAACTACAGAGGAAGGAATATTTTTATGAAATTGTACTGTAGCGTTCGTCTTATGTTCTCCGCCATTAAATATGCTGTGAGTGCAGAAACGTCCGCACCCTAGTAATTAACAAACTGTTCGTCGACGTCCGTAATTAGCGTAAAACGATTTACAATTTGTGTTGGTCTGGCATAGGAATGGCAAAAAGAGTTTTGTACCTCTGATGATTGTATAGTTTTCAATATTGTGCTAAAATCAGATTATTATATTACCTAATGATAGAACTATGTTTCTGGCAAACTCAATACAAAATGTTTGAAATAGAATTAACGAAATGTATTTTTCTGAATATTATTAGGTGGACGCAATAAAAAACCTTTAATGTAAATGCATTATTTATTCTTAACAAGTCGTATTCGTTATTCAACGTACGTTGCCATTTTGAACTACGAAAACTATAGAAAGTGAATTTCAGATTTTCTATGTTAAAATTGTTGATAAAATAAGTTTGGCTGTATTCAATATTTTGTTTCATCAAAATTTACTTCTTCAATTATTAAAAGTGGCTTTTTAACTGAAATGGATGAACTTCTTGTTAACTACAGTAACAATTACATAACTCATTTACTTTACAACCAAATATAATGAAAATTTTTAAAATTTTGAACAAATAAACAATTTTTAGTTTGAAGTAATTCTGGTATTAATACGATAAAGAACGATTAGGATACATCTTGCATATTTCCAATTTGTTAATAAAAAAACGAATTGCTTATTGATTGATCTAATAAGTTTAGTGATGGTACGAATCTCTTTTTGGTATATAATAGTCAACGAAATTGTATTATCTTTGTTAACTAGGCAACGATTTCATACATTTCCGTCATCCGTGGTGCATGTGATTTCTGAATAAATCTAGCGAGACGCTTAATTCCGTTTTATGCATTTTTATATTGCCACTGGGACACTCGAGTGTAAACTGATATTTAAAAATATACTTCTTCAGATTTTCCAAACTGTGGAAAATCAATATGGCCACGCTGGCGGCTATCGATATGGAAATTCAATATTCCAGTATGAACTGAATTTCAACATTTCTTTCATATATACAAAAATATCATCTTAAGGCACTAATACATTCTCATCATTATCGATGCTTGCAACTATCTATATTGTACTCTTCCAACCTGCTTTTCCCCGCTCGACTTTTCCCATGGACGTTACGCACAAAATCATCGATTACTTCTATATGAATAAAATTACATCACGGGACGGTACAAATATCGATGGAAATTGTTATTAACGAAATACGAACGACGTAACATAATTCACTTTCAATCTTTGCAATTTTAATTAAAAAATCTATGAGTAGACAGCGGATTTCATGCATTGTTGAAAAACAAGTTCCACTCGGCCCGATTTCACAGCAGACGACCATTTGGTATTCTCCTTCGATGTTCCTTCGTCCCCTCTACCGACGCATGATATCGGCTATGGTGAATCCTTGTCTAACAGGAGCTGGCCTGGGCGGGGGTAGTGGCTGGGGTGTGGGTGCCCTGGGAGGACGCGACACCTCTTCCTCTCGCTCTCTGTCGCGTTCTCTTTCCCTGGTTTGTTCGATTTCCCGTTCCCTTACCCTCTCGCGTTCCTGCAGCTCCAGAAGCACCCTTGACGGACCTGGTGACCCGATTCTTCGTCTGTACGAGGTCAAAATCAACGGCGGCGGGGGTGGATGGGCTGGCGGTGGGTTCTGGGCGACCGAATGGCCGCTGATGCTCGCACTTGTCACCGTGGACGGTTTCGTTGTGGGCAACAAGTCTCTCCTAATTTGAAGCTGAGGTCTCTGGGGAAGAGAGGACGAGGATGCTGGGGACGGTTGCGGTGGACCCGAGGACCCTTGAGATGGATAAGAAGTCGACGAAGCTGATGGCAAAGAGGGATTCGAGGAGCCCGATGACGACGCCGATGGTCCTGCTTCCGGGCAATCCTCCTCGGGACTGTCGTCATCCCTCAGGGCTTCTTCTAAGGCCTCCGGTGGCACGTCGCCCACCGCGTGGGTCAACGCGTGCCTCCTGAGGTCGCAGTTCCTACGGAATACCTTTCCGCAGGAGGTGCACTCGTACGGTTTGTGGTCCGTGTGAGTGAGGAGGTGGGTTTTTAAATTGCTCCGCTGATTGAAACTCCGTGCGCAGACTGGACACTTATGCGGGGACTCCTCCATGTGCAGGATCTTGTGCACTGCGAGGGTGCGGCTCTGGCAGAAGCCCTTGCCGCACTCGCCGCATTTAAAAGGCTTCTCTTTACTATGGATGTACCTGGAACATTGAATCGGATGATACAAATGAAATTTGCAGCAAGGGTCGTGTCACATTTTGGTCAGAATTCAGGGTTAGACTTTCGAAATTTTGATATTTTGATTTTGATGTTCCGAATACAAATGTGACTTTCATTTCTACCGAGATATTTGCAAAAGGCTTTGTTACTAGCGCACTGAGTTCTTACTATAAGTGTGCATCTGTGACACAGGCACAGGCATAGCTGGCCACACCTATTACAAACAAGTGGCTTCGCTTCTTCCCCTGCACCCCCTCACTGCAAAACTTAATCTATATCAAACCAGTACGCTGTTTGTTCCGAAATAAGGAAATCGCTATTCCCTCTTTTTCTTTTTAAGTTGTTCGCTCGACACTTTTACAATTAGTGCCAGAACGAGAGAGTATGAACACTAGGGTGGTTCTTATTTTTCAACTTGCGAATTTTGTTGGCCGCAACCTCCTAAGTTGTGACACTTGGTGAAAAAATGACATGTGCAAAATTTCGGCTCGATCGGGCAATAGAAACCCGTGCCGCATCGTGCTTGAACATTTTTTATGTTTGTAACTTGGTTTTCTCCATTATAGTACATCGCCAACATACATTTCTATACATTGCTGAATTTGTCTTTCCATGTTCTATAACTACAGTAAAGTCGCGATATTTTTCTGCGACCTTCTACCCAAAATTTAATAGAGGTGTGAACCACTACTAATCGAATTACAAAACTTCTTTATTTTTCATTATTTTTTTATGGGA
>CM052250.1:11860189-11930939 GCA_028455795.1 Lasioglossum marginatum | reverse complement strand
AGTCAGTAAGTCGGTAAGGTAGAGCGCGACATTGAAATGATAAAAAATTTTTTTTCGAGTCGGGAAAAATCCTTCTGGCAATCGTCATTTTTGTCAAAAAAGATCCTATTTTCAAAATTTCATCAAATTCTGAGAATGGATGTAAACGGAAGTACAGCCTAAAACGCTATATTATACAGTGATATAACGTTTATATCATATCCGGCATTATATTTTACACCGGTTAGAAATTTGTTGGTGATTAGCTCCTACCCATACATTTGAGGAGGCAGTTCATGTCCCAACCACATCTGGACTTGGTGATATGTCCTCGGAGAATGTTGTTTCGCTGCCCCCTCAGTTGGTGAGAACCATGAGATGTCCGGTTTGATATTGGCTACCGTTTTAACAAAGGATTGGTAACGGTAACCGTCTACAATGAGGACGGTGCGCATACTCCAACATACCCCACTAAGTCCGTAGACTAGTCACGTATTAACCTGGTCATCAGAGAGGGGGTAAACTGTAAAATTTTTATTTTCAAAATTAGTGAATTTTGAGCGCGGATATATCGGAAACTACGCGAGATAGCGAAAAACTGAATGAAATCAATCTTGTGGCACATTTTGTTAGCTTTAATTTTGTATAGAGTGGTCTTATCGCCAGGACGCATAGTTTCCGAGATATAAGCGAAAAACCGAAAAAGGGACATTCTACGTGCACCCCTGTTACCTCACCTCCTAGGAATGGGGACTTTTAGTATGTTTACCACCTAACTAGTACGAACAAAGTCCCAAAGTCAAAAATTGTGTTCCTTCCATTTCCCTCTACACCCCCCTTTTAAGCATTCATTGACTGGACTAACAGTTCACCGGCGGTGTCGGCAGATGATGCTGAAACGAGCATCCCTCTTCTCCTTTTCCCCTTCCACTATCCCATTCCACTATCATGAGCACACTCCAGCGTTTCCCACTAAGACCGTAGACTGGTCGCGCAACATGTCACATATTGCTCTGGTTATCAGAGAGGAGATACTTGTATTCCCCTCGATTTTATCGATCTGGCGACATTGCTCACCACTCGAAAGTGTTTCTCGCAGCTAAAAGTAAACAATGTAGTGTATAATAAAGTACTTTTCTACATTAAATGCTCAAATGCTATAAACAGCCGTGTCCTGCACGGAGAGTGTTCGCATAGGGACACTATTCTTTTATGACTGCGTCTACCGCGCCGAGACTTCAATAGCATGTGCGGAAACTTCGGCCTCAGTAAAGTAAGATTCTCGATAAAATGGGGTACCTTGAGCACCCCGCAGAATTTAAAAAAATTGGTATGATTTGTTCTGAAAAATGAATGTATAACAAGTATATTTGTGTACATTTTGTAACTCGTAGGACACGTCCTGGAGTCCTTTTGTCCGAAACAGATTGTTTCAGTACATTCCCGCCAATATAACTGTCTCAGGGCTTTGCTACGTCATCATCCTAATATAGCTACGTTACTGTTTCGGCTGCGCATGGGCGTGAAATCTTGCACCTAATAATATCACTGACATAGAGAAGGACAGAATGAAATATGAATCGCGTGGCCGAAGCGTTGGCCGGCAGTGGAGTGGGTAGGCACTGGATAGCGTTTGCGTAGACCAGGCATGGGCACTTTTGTGCTCGATTGGAGGTATTCTCAACTATATAACGAATAATCCTCACTTCTCCCGGTCGCGCGGTTCGCTCCCCGTAGTGCTCCAACCACCACGGCCGTCACGGGGCGCGAGACGTGCGGCCGGAAGAAGTGGGGGTATTCCTTGAGAATGCCTCCGATCGAGCACAAAAGTGCCCATGCCTGGCGTAGACGACCCCGAATAGTATTTTACAAATTACTGTATTAGGTCGAAAAAGCAGAACATAAAGTTGAGATTGCATAAATGTGGTTTTATTGAAATAAAATCACTTTATGTTCTTTTTCTTTGACCTAATCTAATAGAAAACAGCTTTATTATATACTACACCGTTTACTATTAGCTGCGAGAAACACTTTCGAGCGGTGGATCCGTCTTGGCACTCAACCAGTGCCGCCAGGTCGAGGAAATCGAGGGGAATACAGTTTACCCCCTCTCTGATAACCAGATTAACACGTGACCAGTCTACGGTCTTAGTGAGGGATGTTGGAGACTCCAACTTGGAGTATGCTTATGGTGCTGGAATGGGATAGTGGAATGGGAAAAGGAGGAGAGGAAAAATCGACCAGTTTTGGTGTTCACAAGTGTGTTCACTTCTATTATACGCGAATAAATGAAATTTTCAAGTGATACTGATCATTGTTCCACTGTTTCGAAAAAGCGCCATGCTCACATACATACATAGTTAGCCTTTGTCCAAGGAGAACGTTCGATGAAATGATACCGCGACGGTGTTCTTCAGCATCATCGGGTTTTCCTTTTCACCTGCTTTCTATTCGACTGAAAAATGACCCTGGAAATCAGTTCACCAATAAGCATTCGCAGACGTCAACGAACGGGCTCCGAGCCGTGATCGATAGATCGTCCGACGAGTCGACCTCCTGACATGAATATTTAAAGGAAATTTTTCGGATATCAATCCCGTGAAATGGCTTCGATGAGCTCACAGCGTGCTCGAGCTATTTTCTCCGCTGTGCTCGATGGAAGAAACCACCCATTGATCTTCTATCGGCGTTCATCAACTATTTTAATGTACCGTGAATTTCTGTTCTGCATCGCGAGAAAGTACAAAACACTCTTGCCCTCCGTAAACACCGGCGAACATTCTCGTACAGCTCGTGATCGCGGTATCGAGACGTGACTCACTGATGCCTCTTTATTTTCAGCGAATGTGCTAAATGAGATTCAGTGAATTTCTTTTTATTGCGGACTTTCACTACGGCCGCATTCATGTTTACCAAATAGATCCTCCTTGTTGACTTTACGCGATACGTGGGTACAGTAGGATTCCCGTAACTGTCGTCGAGTCTGCCGAGCGACAGTTGTAGTAGATGTGCCACATTCTTTGTAGCATGCCGAACGAGAAGGATAGCGATTGAAAAAGGAAGAGGGACTGAGCTTCGACGTTTCGACCCTCTGTTTCTCTTCCTTTTCCGTTCGCTATCCTTTTCCACGCCCCAAACTTTAATCGCTCATTGCTAGACTGCGGATTTTATGAATTTATGACAAAAAAGGGTAAGCATAATTTACGAGGGTAAGTCAAAAATGATATTACCCAATTGAATTACATTCTATTTCAATTATATAGTAATTCAACTACGTCGTAACTGAATTACATAATTCAAATCTTTCAATTAATTCAATTACTAATTATTTTAATCAGATATGTAATTGAAATACGATATAATTAAAACACAGCTCTCCAAATTATAACCCAGAACTTTGAAGAAGTGCGATATATTTTTATGTTTTTCTTTCATATACTTGTTTGCTGTCTATGCGGCATAATTTCTATTCCTCGTCCTCATTCAATTAATTAATGTAATTTAATTACAAATTATTTTATAATTGTACTCCAATTGCAATTACGAATTACATTGTAATTTAATTGAATGAAGATCTGAACTATAAATTACAATATGACTGAATTAGAATGTAATTCAATTACTTTGTAATTGTAATTCCTGGAGTAATTCAATTGTAATTCTGCACAACTCTGACTTTACCCAATGGTCTACAAGCTTAGGTATTCCTTGCAAATACATAAAAGGTTATTATAATGTTATGTGGCGGCGACTAGCCAACGCCACGTCTCCGCCATATGTTTAGTTTTAAGTTAAAGTGTGTTTGGGATGAATGTATCGTGTGCTGCGCGATAGTGTCGAGTGGATGCTTGGACGATTGGGTCGAGTGTCGTTTAGGGTGAGAATGTTTAGTTTGGTTTAGAGTGAAAGCGAACTGTGTGACTGAGAAAGAATGATTTTCGTGGGAATGCATTTGAGAGCGAACGGCTAATTTGTAAGTTAGTTCGGCTACAGAATTCGTGGAGGGCGGTCACGCGAGCTACGCGTGCTGTAGGACCGACTCTCGCAATAAAGCAAGTTTCCGTTTAGAACTGAAGTCAACTCACCGTCCTCTCATCGATACCTCCACATTGGTGACCCCGACGTGATACTTCGGGAGTGAATAAAACGAATTTCGCAGTCGCGCGTCATTTGTGTGTTTCGTGGTGGTGCATCGCGTGTATTCGGACGAGGACACAATTTTGCCTAAAGACACTTGGACATCGTAGTACACTACGACAGCGTAGTGCGGAAAGTGCCGGCGTGTATTTTACTGACTTTTCGTTGTATATATATTGTAGTCCGTAGGTTATTTTAGGTGTTTAGAGACAATGACAACGCCGCCAGAACCTCCCCTGACAGGGGGTAGCACGCCCGCTGTCAATCGTGTCGCGGTTAAGACCCCAGAGTTTTCGCCGTCCGATCCTGAGCTGTGGTTTGCTATGGTCGAGCGTAGCCTTGACGCGAGCGGAAATGACGACCGAAATGACCAAGTTCGGGTATGTATTGGGAGCGCTAAAACCGGAATATGCGAAGGAGGTCCGCGACATCATCCTGGCACCCCCGACTCAGCCATTCACCAAGCTCAAGGCAGAGCTCATCAAGCGAGTCGGTTCGTCCCAGGAGCAGAAGACTCGGCTTTTTCTCGAACACGAGGAGATAGGCGACCGGAAACCGTTGCAGTTCCTTCGTCACCTGCGATCCTTGGGTGGTACAACCGTGTCGGAGGAAATCCTGCGTCCCCTGTGGTTGGGCCGACTACCCTCAAACATGCAGGTGGTTCTGGCGACGCAGCGGGACCGAGTGGCGGAATTGGCCGACACCATCGCCGATACCATGGGCCCACGCGCACAGGTGGCCGAGGCCTCTGCGGGTCCTTCCGCGCGGCCGTCCGCGGGACTGTGCGACCTCGAGGCACAGCTGTGCATGAAAATGGCACAACTGACGGCAACGTTCCAGCAGGAGCTCGCCGCGATTCAACGCGAAATAGATTCGAGTCCGCGTCGCTTCGATCAACGACGAAACGGTCCGGGCCGAGTTCGAGCGCGATCGCGATCCCGAGAACGCCGCACCGAGCAGCGCGGTGGAAGAATGGTTTTTACCATTTTAACACCGTGTAAAAACGGTGTTTTTACCGTTTTTACCGTTTAAAACGTACCATCTGGTGCGTGCGTACAGCCAGATTCTGAAACAGACATTACTGAAACTGCGATAACAACTTCCTTCGGACTATTTGAGTTCTCCTGCATGTCGTTCGGGTTACGAAACGCGACACAGACGTTTCAGAGTTTCATCGATGAGGTGCTACGCGGTTTAGACTTCGTGTACGCGTACATCGACGACATACTGATGGCATCTTCGACAGAAGAGGAGCACATACGCCACTTGACGGAGGTTTTTGCGCACTTCAATAAGCACGGCGTAACAATCAACGCGGCAAAGTGCTGTTTAGGCCAGGCGCTGGTCAAATTCTTGGGATACGCTGTATCGTCCGGGGGCACCAGCCCGTTGGAATCGAAGGTGGAAGCGATTGCCAACTACCCGCAGCCGACCATCGCAAAGCAGTTGAGACAGTTCCTGGGCATGCTAAACTTTTATAGACGTTTCATGCCCAGGGCTGCGTAGGTACAGGCGCCCCTGAATGACCTGCTGCATGACAATGTCAAGGGTAGCGCCAGGTTAGTGTGGACCGAGGAAGCCGTCGCAGCCTTCACCGAAGCGAAGGAATGTTTAAGGCAAGCGGCGTCATTGATGCACCCGAGAGACGACGTGCCACTCGCTCTGTTCTGCTACGCGTCCGATTTTGCAGTCGGAGCGGCGCTGCAGCAGCGTATCGGAGAAGATTGACAGCCGTTGGCGTTCTTCTCCAAGAAGCTCAGTGCCACCGAGCGGAATTACGGCGCATACGACCGAGAGATGTTGGCTATCTATTTAGCGATTAAACATTTCAGGCATATGGTGGAGGGGCGTACCTTCACAATTTACACGGACCACAAGTCAATAAAGTTTGCCTTCCAGCAGAAGCCCGAGAAATGTTCTCCCAGGCAATTTAGATACCTGGATTTCATCGGGCAGTTCACCACCGATATCCGCCACATCGCCGGGGGAACGTCGCCGCTGACGCGCTATCCAGGTTGGAGGAGGTTGCGGAACCTTTCAGCTACATCGGTTTGGCGGAGTCTCAGTGGCACGACGCGGAGCTTCAGGCGTATGTGCGCGGAGAGATTGCGAACAATTTGGAATGGATACGCCTGTCCAGTTCGGACACCGAAGTGGCCTGTGACTTGTCATCGGGAATTTCACGACCTTTCGTCACGGGACCGTTCAGACGAGCCGCATTCGACTCGGTGCATCGCCTGGCGCACCCAGGAGTTAACGCGACGGTAAGACTTGTCACGGGACGATACGTGTGGCCGTCCGTTAAAGCCGATTGACGGAGTTGGGCTCGCGGTTGTGTTCCGTGCCAGCGCGCCAAAACAACTAGACACGTTTCCGCACCGCCGAGAAGTTTTAACGTGCCGACCGGAAGATTCGAGCACGTGCACATAGACATTGTGTATCTTCCAGTCTCAGAGGGGTTCAGGTACTGCCTGATTTACGCGTTGGCCTGAGGCTTTCCCAATCAGGGACCAAGAGGCTTCAACCGTGGCACGCGCCTTTTACGAAGGATGGATTTCCCGGTTCGGAACCCCTCTGCGCGTCACGACCGACCAGGGTCGACAATTCGAGTCGCGGTTGTTTCAGGCACTGTCCCGGCTGACAGGTGCAACCCACTGGCGGACAGCGGTCTACCAATCGGCAGCAAACGGGATGGTGGAAAGATTTCACCGCCAATTCAAGGCAGCAATCCGCTGCCACCAGAACGTCCGTTGGATAGAGGTTCTTCCAACCATTTTGCTGGGCATCCGCGCAGCCTGGAGGAAAGATTTGCAGTCCACCGCAGCAGAGCTGGTGTACGGCGAGACGCTGCGCCTGCCGGGGGAATTCCTGGCACCACGAGGCGGAAAGTCGCAGCCGCTGCCAGGGGATTTCGTCGCGAGGTTGCGCGAGCATTTCGCGGCCCTCGCTCCGATGCCTGGCAGTAACCATTCGGCAAAAAGAGTTTTTGTTTTCAAGGACCTTGCCACGGCGAGGCATGTTTTCCTGCGGCACGACGCCGTCCGGAGAATCCTCCAGCCGCCGTACGACGGTCCATACAGGGTTCTCAACCGAAGCGGTCGGACCTTCACTTTGGACATCCGGGGCAAGCCATTTGCCGTCACCGTGGATCGTCTGAAGCCAGCGTACCTGCTGGCTGCAGATCCAGCACCGCTGACGACAATTGGAGCAGCGCGGCCAGCGTCACCTGGACGGTCCGAGGGACCACCATCACCCACACCGATCGAGAGCACGGGGCAGCCGTCTCGCTCATCGCCATCATCGCGGGGGTCGGCGTTGCCGCCTCCTATCCTGACAGCAACAAATGCGGATATACGCACTACACGGTCCGGAAGAAGGGTACGATTTCCGGACCGATTACAAGTTTCGTGATTGAGTCAATCACTGGCGGGGGGGGGGGGGGGGGGGGGGGGGGGGGTGAAACATAGGGCGTCTCCGCCATATGTTTAGTTTTAAGCTAAAGTGTGTTTGCAATGAATGTATCGGATTGCGTGCTGCGCGATAGTGTCGAGTGGATGCTTGGACGATTGGGTTGAGTGTCGTTTAGGGTGAGAATGTTTAGTTTGCTTTAGAGTGAAAGCGAACTGTGTGACTGAGAAAGAATGATTTTCAAAACATGTCATTTCATGTCCTTTAAGTAACCTTCAAAAATTTTGAAAAAATGTTTCAGACAAAAGTTTCTTGTTTTTTCGCATAGAATCTGAATCCGTAATAAAAAATACCATGTTCCATTTGAAATATGTAACTTCCGGTCTCAATCACCTATTTCCAGCCGAAACAGGAAGTTAAAAATATCACCATCTGATAGAGCGCATCTGATTTAAGAAAGAACCACTTTGACTTTTTGAAAATAATCTATTTTCTACATTATAAATGCGTGGTACGGGTGGTCTGAGACACCCGGTACAGTGAATCATGAAAGTATTTGAACGCTTTGAAATGAAGTTTCACGCTTAAAAAATATGAGTCATATTACGAATTACAAAACATTTTTATTTCTGTAGTAACGTATAAGTATCATGATTATACATGTTAAATTTAAAGTGTCTCTGATAACATAAACAATACTTATAAAACATTTTTTAGTAACATCGGCTAAATGAGCGCCACAAAAGTATTCGAACAAGTAAATAACAGTATATATTTTAAACAAATTAGTGTTTCAAAGTTTTGTCGGACCACCGTGAGCACTTATTACGGCTTGCAAACGTCGTTGCATGCTGTCAACCAAATTTTCAGTAATATCTTTCTTTATACTGTTCCAAACTTCAAAAATTTTGGTTTTTAATGCTTCCTTGAAATTAGTATTATATTTACTAAGTTGTCTGTCGATTTCTGCCCATAAGTGTTCTATGGGGTTAATGTCTGGACTTTGTGGGGGTGTTTCTAAATCGTGGGGTACATTGTATATGATCCATTGTTTAACGATATGTGCAGTATGTTTCGGATCATTGTCCTGTTGAAAATGAAAATTCTCTACTACCCCTAATTTTTCCGCACTTCGTTTCAAATTATCTTTTAATATTTGCAGATATTTATATTTATCTAATATTCCTTCGATAATAACGAGGTTTCCAACGCCGTTGGCTTCCCATATAACCCCATACCATTATCGATCCATCCCCATCTATCTGATCCAAATATGTTTTTGCTTTCGTCAAAGATTACGCGTTTCCAAAAATCTTTATCTTTATTGATATATTTTTTAGCGAAATTTAGTCTCTTCTGCTTATTAAGTTTGCTAATAAACGGCTTCTTTCGAGGAATACGACCATGAAAATCATTTTCACGAAGGATTCTTCGATAAAGTTCAGGGTGCACTTGTTTCTTAAAACTATTGGCGACTAGTGTTGCTAGTTTTGGACTAGAAATTGTACGGTTTTTTTTATTTCACGCCCAATTGTATTTTCCTCCATCTTCGTTAATTTCTTGGGCCGGCCAGAACGGACTTTATCCTGAAGGATTCCAGTGGTTTTCAACTTTTTCAATATGAAATAAACGGTAAATTTACTTCTCCCTAATAATTGAGCCAATTCACCATAGCATTTGCCTTCATTATGCCATTTAATTATCAATTTCCTATCAGTGATGCTTGTTTCTGATTTTTTTGTGTACATTATTAATATAACTTTTACAATCTTATTAATACTCGCAGCACTGAACGCGGAAAGTGTATAATGCTAACTGAGAAAGCCAATGTTTACAGTTTGTCGCATTCAAGATTTGTTTTGTATTATAAGTTTCATCGTTCGAATATTTTTGTGGTGTTCATTTTGCCGATGTTACTAAGAAATGTTTTATAAGTATTGTTTATGTTATCAAAGACACTTTAAATTTAACATGTATAATCATGATACTTATATGTTACTATAGGAATAAAAGCATTTTATAATTCGTAATATGACTCATGTTTTTTAAGCGTGAAACTTTATTTCAGAGCGTTCGAATATTTTCGTGACTCACTGTACATATAATTGCCGTAGATGTACAAAATGCATGTTCTAGATTTCCATTATGGGCACTAATAAAAAAGGGGAAAAAATTTTACTTTCTTGTTCGCAATTCCAACCAATAGCAATCTTTTTCAAAATTGCGTTTACACGTTAGTAAACTAAGTCTTCTAACATGTCAAGGAATCTGGACTCAATTGGTTCAATATATAATAAATATTTTAACGGATTACACTCATCATGAACATTTTAAACAAAGAAATGAAATAAAATTTGATTCGTTTGTTATCAATATGTAAGCATTAAAATAAATTTAGCCATACAAAAAGTATAAATTTTCATTGGATTGTATTCTATTGTCACGGTGAAAAGAAATGAGAGAACGCTTCGGCAACTGTTTAACAGTAGCGGCGAGAATATTTATTGCGATGATAAAGAACGGAGGGGGTCGGGATCGTCAATGGTGGGCGTTCCGAGATGTGAATGGCCACAGATTTTTCCGTGGTTTCTGCATAAGTGCATTCGTAGGTCAACGTTTACCTGCAGGTGCATTTGTATTCACGAGCCGGCGACACGCAGTCGGGTGCAGGCAACGTCGTGTAAATGCTGCAGGTATGTACCTGCCAATGCGGATGAATCAGCTGCTGAGGAACGTTTTTATGCACCATCTCCGAGAGATAATGTGGTCGTTCTTTTCACTGGTCTCCTTATTGCTCAATGCGCTGCCGAAGAGGCTGCTCAAATGCGTTAGACAAGCACCTCGCACGTTTCTACCCACTTACCGGTCCAGCCACAATGGAATTGTCACGGAAAATAGTTGGCGAAGCGGCATTGGCGTAGCGCCATTTCTGATCCACAAGATCAATTTCAGCATTCAGATATAACCTCAACCGTTTCAGTTCACTCTTTTCTTAACCTTGCCATACTTTAACGAGTCACACTCGTCATGAAGATTTTCAACAAAGTCTAACAAATGAGCCGGTCACAGACCAAATCGATTAATTCCACTTTTTGAAATATTTAAAATTTAAATGTCAAAGCACTTGGTTCAGTCATAACTTTTTTTATTTACAATAAATTTCCCAAATAATACAGATTAACACCATTAAACGACAAAATTTTTCTTGGTCGCCGTATAATAAATAATTTATTTCAGAAGCCATTCTGATTAACTCCGTACTCTAATGTAAATCGTTGGATAAAATTGGAAAGGTCAAAACCCCACGTCATACAATTTAAATATGACTTTAATCAAGATTCAGAATTGAGTGGCATAAATATAAAAAAATCCGGAGCCGGTAGACCACTCTGAAAAATATAAACATAATTATAAGAACTTAAGAAAAAATCGATATGACGGAACCTCAAATACAGCTGACGAGGAAGACATCATTTATATTGCTGATGAATCAATAACAAATAATAATATATTGTAAGAGAACAGTTATTTTTCATTTTTGCGAAAAATCTTTTAGAAAATGTAAAATGATGAACTTTTTCTGCGATAAAAAATATAATTTGAAGACTGATTTTGATGTTATTACCTTTTTTTCACTTGTCAAATCGATTAACTCCTTTAGTCACCCAAAAGTTGTGATATTAATGACGATTACACCAAGGCTATTCTATCTTATTCATTCTAGATGTCTTTATATGGATTATATAATGTTTATTTCAAGGGGCATTTTGAAAAACAATGTATATTATTTCATCACATTTCTCCACTTTCTGTTTTATGGAGTTAATCGATTTGGCAAGTGAGCGGCTCAAATATGAATGTTACACGTTTCTTTTTAAATGAAATAAAATTTGATTCGCTTGTAATCAATATCTAAGCACTAAAATAAATGTAGCCATACAAAAAATATAAATTTTCTTTTCTCTCCTACGACATTTTTCGGGAAAAAGACGTTTTAATCACTGTAACTCTAAAGAAAATGGTACGGCCAATTATTTTCAATTATTAGGTTATCCCAAATGTTTCCTTCGGAATGTGTTCCATTAATATAGCTAAATAAATATTAGACTGTCCTAAAAGTTGGTTTTTGATTGTTGCACGTAATGCAAATTCATGTTAGGAAGTACGAAAACATTAATATAAAGATTATTGCATTGTTTGTATTTATTCAGCAACATTAAAGGAACACATTCCGAAAGAAACTTTTGGGACAACTTAGTATATCTGCTACAATGGTTATTGAGCTACCATGATAGCTACAAGTACAGCAACCACAATCTCCGAAAAGTTGAAAACTTTAAGGGATTCCATATCATACTCCCGCAAAAGTTTTACTTGGAAATTCGTAAAACTGCAGGATCTATAGCTCCAAAAGTGCAGTCGTATTGCACAGCGGTAACAGATAAGAATTGAAACTTTAAACGTGTTTCTCGCGAAATAAAGTTTTTAGAGTCGGTGCCAGAAATATCAAAAAGACTACTGGACCAAATTGGACAACATTTTGCAGTAACATTCTGATGGCTACCATCTACAGTGGTCGAAATTTCCATAGTTCCACTAAAAATTTTCTCGTTTTTGATCGTTATCGACTGAGTTCTTCATTGTTACCGAGTAAACGTGATTACTTTTTCGATTACAATTGATTTCTTCGTATAGCTCCGATTATTACAGTGATATTTGATATTTTATTGAGAATTCCAGCGAAATTACCATAGTTCCAACTGATATATTCCTTTATCTTTAACAGTGTGAGTACTGTGTACAAAACTGAGTATTGAGTACTGTATATAAAAATATACTTATCTACTTGATTTACTTTTATTTTTATAAAATAGGATATATCTTTAGGTTAAATCGATTTTTATATAGATTTTTCTTAACATGCCATGGGATAAATTATTAAATGTGGAGGAGCAGATTAAGTTAAAGACTTATAAAGATGCAGGACCTTCTAACAAACAAATTGCCTTAAAAATAAACAAATCCCATCATGCCATAAATAATTTTGTTAAGTTGGATGATTTATACGGCATAAATCATCCGAAGCGTGGAAATAAAAAGTTGAGTCGAAGGCAAACTTCGTTAATCTTATGTGCTGCATCAAATCAAAATGCAACAGCACGGCAGATAAAAACGGATTTCGATCTCCCAATATCTCAAAGACGTGTCCAACAAATTCTAAAGAAAAGTAAGCGCTTCGTATGGACTAAAAAGGCTTCAAAATCGCCTTTAACGCATTGTCATAAACAAGCAAGACTCGCTTTTGCTACAACTTATATGCCGTGGAATGAAGAATGGAAGAAACTAATTTTTTCGGATGAGAAAAAGTTTAATTTAGACGGACCAGATGGTTTTAAGTACTATTGACACGATTTGAGTACACCACACGATATTGCTATGAGTCGAAATTTTGGTGGTGGAAGCATCATGGCTTGAGCTGCATTTAGCTTTTCCGCAAAGACCTCGTTGTGTTGGATATCAACGAAAATGCACAGGACTTTTGGAAGACGCTCTAATTCCATTCATGGAAAAAATGGGTTCGGATGACTATATATTCCAATAAAATAATGTAGCCGTCCACACCTCAAGAGTCAGCAAGGAATGGTTTCAAAGGAAAAATATTCAATTAATGCAGTGACCCGTTCGATCTCTGGATCTTAACCCCATAGAGAACCTTTGGAAAATACTATCTCGCAAGGTGTACGCAAATGGAAAACAATTTGCTATTGTAGCAGAACTTAAAAGTAGTATAAGACAAGCGTGGGGTAGTATAAATTTATCGACGTTACAAACCTTAATTAAAAGTATGACTAACCGAGTTTTTCAAGTTATTTTGAAAAATGGTTGCAATATAAAAGATTAACATACAATTATAAAATAAAATATGTTGATGTTGTGAAATAAATAAAGTATTATATTAAGTGGAACTATAGAAATTTCGCACAAACCTTCATCAAAAATACATACTTTTTAATTTTATCACTTGAATGAAAAGACATTCTATTTTGAAACCATTCAGATGTCTTTGTAGTCATCTTAATATAACGCAAATACTTAGAGCCTATTTATTTTTTTATAAATGAACCAAAATTGCCAAGAAATAAGTATGGAACTATGGAAATTTCGGCTACTGTAGTGACTAATCCTTGACTGGATTTGTCAAGGTATTCTAAACATACGATAATGTTTTTGTTTAAAAAATAGGCTGCGTTTAACCCCTTACTCTCAGAGTCTAATAAATATGTAGGGGAGAGTTGCCAAAATCGTAGTACCCAAGGGATTTTTGATATATCTAATACACAATACACATTTTTACTAAAATTGTTGTTCGCAATTATACTTCGATCTTCGCAGAAACCTTCTAGATAAACATTCTACGTACAAAATAAAATTAAAAGAGCGATTTGAGTAATTTCAAAAGACATCTAATTAGGACTATGTCCTAAATCGTACTGCTGTATTTCCAAAATCGTACTTACCTTATTTGGTAATAAATTTTGTTTTGAAAGTATAATTTTTAATAATTTATTATTTTTATTATATTGAAACACAAAAGTATAAAAACAAATAAACAATAATTTTTATAAAAAATATGAGATATACCAAATTGAAACAATAAATTCTTAGAAAACATTAAAAGTAAAAAGTATTACAAACATTTTGAACAATAGTAACTATTGTTTTCTTTCAACACTCCTCCACAAGCTTCATGAACCCATAATACTGTCCAACAGCCAAAAAACGTTTCGATTCTCACTATGCGATTCTTATAGAGTTTTTCGCGCTGATCCCGAATCTTAATTTCGCTCAATCCCGCTGGTCCTTAATTTTTCTCCTAGACGCGCAGTTTTTGAGAAATTTGAGTTTGAAAAAAAGACATATTTTTCGACTTTGAACAAATATGGTGATATGATGTTATTATAAAAGATGTTGTATTGTTCTTTACAGCAAAAGATTCTCTAGACTTTCCCGAATCCAGTGATGTGCAACACTAATACATTATGATTGTTTAAACAATCATTGAAGACGGAGAGGCACCACTTTTTTTTGATGATATTTTTTAATTTATGTGAAAAAATAAGGGTCCAGCGAAAAATCGAACTATACCACGCGATAGAGCAGACTTTTATCTTGAGAAACCACCCGTTCAAATTTCCAACGTCGACGTTTTTTTCGAACCAGAAAGCAAAATATCTTCGCACGACATGAGTTGTCGCCAATGAGGCTCACCACTAGAACGGGCGTTCGCCCCGCCGCGTCGCCGTATCTCATCGAACGACCGCACTGGTGGCAGCGCATCACTTGTTTAAACATGTTTAAACAATCATAATGTGCAATTAGTATTCATTAGTGCACATCACTGGATTCGGGAAAGTCTAGAGAATCTTTTGCTGTAAAGAACAATACAATATCTTTTATAATAACATCACGATATTTATTCAAAGTCGAAAAATATGTCTTTTTTTCATACTCAAATTTCTCAAAAACTGTGCGTCTAGGAGAAAAATTAAGGACAGATTCGGAATCAGCGCGAAAAACTCTATAAGAATCGCATAGTGAGAATCGAAACATAAAAAAAAGTTGAAATTTGTTGGACCGTGTAATTTGCACTTTAGTCACTGAATCATGTTTTCTAAACGTGTTGATAGCATAGAAAACAAAACCAGTCTTCTTCATTTTCTACAGTAATGATCGTTGATGCCGACGTATTTGTAGATGGTGCGTCACACGAAATCTCTTTCCTTTTAATTTGTTTTTCTTTCATAGCTTTCATAGCATAGAAAATATAGGAAGTTTAAGTGTTAGTGAATTAAGGCATAGATAAAATTTCAGTGTGATTTCTTAAATCGTGCTGGTACGATTTAAGAGTTTCAATTGCGTTACGATTTAGGAAACTAAGCGAACTGATAGAAATATTATTTATCTAACCTAAAAGATTATATAAATTATATTATGAACTTACTATAAAGATGGTATATTAAATATATTTCAAAGAAAACACAAAATGTATTAATCAATTATAGTGTTTAATTGAAATTTATCTTAAAATAATTGGTTAAAATTTACATCAAACCTACTTGAAATCTTCCGGCTTCTACAGGTTGGCGCGAAATCAATCGAGATAACACAAGTTGTGTCCTATATTACCGACTCCATGGTTATCAAAAAGATGAACCGGTACGATTTAGGTGACCAGTACGCATAGGCAACTCTCCCCTATGTTACTATTTTCCTTTAAACCGAGTTGAAATTATATTTTGGTTTTGTTGATGTACAGTTATTGTGGAACATGCAGGCGTACAATGGATATAAATTGTTTCCTTTTTCTTAGGAAGTTACGAACTACAAAAAAGTTCTAATCACTGAAACTCCACAATGAATCGTAGTGCAAGGGGTTGATAGAGATTTTAGTCATCAGAGGTTCGGATAATGGAGGTCGAGCTGTATTTTTCTTTAGATAAAATGGGATATGCACTTGAAACGTCCATACACACGTGTGCAAAATCCTAATGCAAAAGTTTGAATAGTTCTGCTGAAGAAAATTCCTGAAGATTGATAAGAAACAGATGGCATTAAAAATCAGAATACAGTAAATGCCCCTTTACTGTCCGGGTTCGTGGGCACGTTCACTGTTCAGTGCCTACCCACTCCACTGCCTGCCGACGCCCATTCTGTCCTTCTGTATGTTCGGCTCTCTATTGAAGACTCGCTCGGCTCGGTCGGCGCGGTAGACGCAGTCATAAATAAAAAATAGTGTCCGGGTACGATTACTATCCGTGTAAAACACGGCTGTTGGACAATAAAGGGGCGTTTAATGTACACCCTTAATAAATTATTGTGTCCGTGGGGACTGTGAGCGAGGCGAACGATAGTAATGGATGCGTTAAAAACAACGATTGGAACAATAGATATAAATTTTCTTCTTTTCTTAGGAAGCTACGAACTACAAAGAAATTCTAATCACTGAAACCGTAAAATGAATCGTAGTGCAAGGGATTAATAGAGATTTTAATCATCAGAAGTTCGGATAATGGAGGTCGAGTTGTATTTTTCATGAAATAAAATGGGATATGCACTTGAAACGTCCATAAACACGTGTGCAAAATCCTAATGCAAAAAGTTCAATAGTTCTGCTGAAAAAAATTCCTGAAGATTGATAAGAAACAGATGGCATTAAAAATCAGAATACACCCTTAATAAATTATTGTGTCCGTGGAGACCGTGGGCGAGGCGAACGATAGTAGTGGATGCGTTAAAAACAACGATTCGAACAAGTCCGTCGCGTCGCGTCGCCTTGATGCGTGCAGGATGTTTGTAGTTTCGGGGGGTCAAAGAGGAGTCAGTCCCGTACAAGCTTTTACGCCAAGCGACAGCAGCGAGGCGTTGCTACAGCGTGCAACTGTCTCTCGCGTCGTTTTGTTCACTGAACTAGTTTCCTCTCCTCTTCCCTCCCCAATCCATTCCAACCACTACCACCGACGCCATCTCACTAGCACCACTGGCCCGGCCGTTATCAAGATCACCACTGTGCTGGAAGCCGGAGGAACACGGAACAAGAAACAGAAAGAGACAGCCAGAGAAGGAGAGCGAGAGAGGGAGAGAGAGAGAGAAAGAACGAGAGAGAAGTCGGGGAGAAGGTACAGATCGAGTCCGGCAGAACCGTCTGACTTTTAGCGAAGATTCTTCCGAATTTAGTTCGACTACAAGGAATTCCTCTTCAGGGAATGATGTCCATCGGAAACCCGGCAGACGAATCGGGAGGAGACACGGTACACAGTGTGCAAAAATGCCCAAAAGCTGGCCAAAGTACAATTTTTGGTGTAAAGAGTTTTGTTCATCTGAGTGGTGATGTCGTTAAGTAATAGTTCAAGCTATAAGGACCTATAAAAATTAGCTTCAAAAATTAGTTTTAACATTGCTACATTATATGCCCAAACGCTAGCCACAGTACAATTTCTCGATGTAAAGAATTTTGTTCATCTGAGTGGTGATGTCATTAAGTAATAATTCAAACTATAAGGACCTATAAAAATTAGCTTCAAAAATTAGTTTTAAAATTGCTACACTATATGCCATTTTTGGTGTAAAGAATTTTGTTCATCTGAGTAGTGATGTCATTAAGTAATAGTTCAAGCTATAAGGACCTATAAAAATTAGCTTCAAAAATTATTTTTAACATTGCTAAATTGTATCTTTAGTTCAGTTTTCCTTCATTCAAATACTGTGAATTGTTATGCTTGTTTCTTCACTTGTTAAGTCTGTACACTTTCGAGCATAATTTTGTTATTCAAAATTCTTCCTTGATGATTAAATAATGAAATTGTAATAGTAGAATTACTTTCGTGATCATGGATGGGCATGTATAGAGTTTAAAATATTCGGTTTTGTAAAGAAAAATCATGTTGCCCGACTTTTATCTTAAATAAAAGAATTTGAGCGTGTTTTGCAAGGAAAGTATTTGTGAATATGTCTAGAATAATATTTTAAAAGAAAATCTTGCGCCAAAAAAAATTCATGTTTTAAATTTTTAATACAAGACAGCAGAATACCAATACGATTGTGTGCTTGCGGTCGGATTTAACTAATGAGTATGTTGTACAAACAATACTACTCCTGGTGTCTAATTTCTATATATTTAACAATTTATAATAATAACCAGAGTTGGGCAAAAATGTTATTTAAATAAAAATTTCGAATAAAGTTGGTTTAAAATCCACTTGGAAAAAACCCATTTTATTCAAAATTTTTGCTCAACTCTGAAAATAACTAGTCATTGTGTCTTATACGAACGAATTCGTTTTGGCATACGCTTTTATATAGTACAAATCATCATTTCTAAAAAAATAATGCAGATGATAAAGGTTATAGACACCATTACAGGTTATAGACACCATATACACGTTTTTGCAAAAAACAGTATAACTTTTTTCTCTAGTATTGTTTTCGAATCACAATATCGAATTATATTAATAAAATAATAAATTAATAAAATAATTGAAGGAACGAATGAAATCGAATTGGAAAGTGTCATGTGAAAATATCTTCGAAAGTGACTTTTATTCACATTACTATGGTTATCACATTACAACTGCTGTATCTCATTACTAGGAAGTGTTCAACACAGACTTCTGCGTCCGATCGCACTTCGAATCGATTGTCCTATTTCTAGAATACATATACTGGATATAATAATTAGACTATTGTTTCAGATATTATTGTCATTTCATCATTGGAGTTACGAAAATAATGTCCACTTTTAGATGATTCCATTAAGTAAATTCCAAAATGCATTACAATCAGGAGGAGCTCTATAATAATAAACAATGTTCTTCTAAAAGTACTATAGTAACAGTTCATGAAATTAATGTTTCTTGAAATTATAATTTCATTTATTTTTTTTATATGGCAGTGACGATATCAACTGCCAGTATTAATTTGTGTAAAAATAAATATGTATAACTAGACTGTTACACATATGTTGTACTAGTATATTAGTGTTATATTAGTATAATTTTAATTCACTATAATTTGGTCCTGCACATCCTATAGAATTTCTCTTATACATAATAAAATTGATGGAAGAAATTAACACATGTAATACTAAAAAATTATATGTTATATTAGATATTAAATAATGTATATTATGTTATATTATAATTTCCTGATTAGTAGCACGCTATATAGTGGATGTACAAACTGTTCGTACATCTTTTAAAGTAGAATAACTTTTTTATTATTGTACCAAACGACCTGATTTTTTATAATCAATTAGCAGAATTGGTTTACTAAATGATCTGCCAAAAAGATTTTCCAAACACCACAATTTACAAGGTTGTATGCAAAAATAAAAAAAGCATTTTAAAAAATTTTTTTATTTGGGTCCTTAATGAAAATTTAAAATATATATTTTTTAGATCTATGTTAGTTGTACACACGCTGAAAATTTCATCGAAATCGATTAACATACACACGAGCTACAAGCGATTAAAAATGGTGAAAATCGTAGTTTTACACGACTTTTGATCGGTTTCTGCTTAAAATCTACAGAATCGTACATCTTTCGATGCGTGTCGTTTTTTCCTGCGTCAAACGATTTCGATGAAATTTTCAGAATGTGTATAACTAACTAGTTTGACGATGAAAAAACTATATCATAATTTTTTAAGTTTGATTTTTAATCTATGGTTCCTTTTGCAGTTTCTATCCTTGTGACGAATAGAATACGATGCAATAAAAAAATTGTTGACCCTTTGACCTTCACATTCAAAGTCATATTTTCAATCATGTACAGGAAATCATTTATAGGAAAATTGAGTAGATGAAATTCAAAAGTGTTGGAAAATTTTAAAAATTGAAAATGCCAATATTTCTCCTCTATTAAAATCATTAAGGGAAGAAATAACATTCGATTTAGTTTCCATTTCTTGCAATCGATGCAGATAATTTTTATTCTGCATAAAATTCCGCAATCTATATATCACATTTCTAATTTCAGCAGTAGTATACTCTCGTATTTAATAAATAATTTCAAAACTGTTTGATTATTATCCAAACCACCTCGCTCCCAATTAGTTCGGTTAATTGACGTCCTACCGTATATAAATTATACGTCACCGTTTAGTTACAAGAATACATTATTGCGTAGTGTCTGTAATTTGTTACATGAACTACGTTATACCTAATTCTGCAATTCGTTGTGAGTAATCCTTTAGGCAAATGGCACGGAACTACGAGAAAGATATTCAAAGGAAGCAACATCGACTGAGAAATAGCCCAAAAGAAGGAGAGAAGCAAGAAAAAGATACGCGAACATGAAAAAAGTCGATATCTTCTTCTTGATGAATGGGTGCTCCGAGATTGTTTAAGCAGAAAGAGCGATAAAGATGAAAGTTAAAAATATAGAACCCAGGACAAGTGCGGAAACCGTAATTAAGGAAGTGATATCGTAAAATTTAAGTAGAGCTCTAATGATTAGCTCGACCGTACTTATGCTTTCCCTCGAATGAATTATGGAGTAGAGGAAAAAAGGACAAATTACGCGTATAATCGTCGAAGTAGAAATTAAGATGAAGTATCAAGAAGACATGATTAAAAACGCCTGTAAGTTTGATTAAAGTTTTACGAGTGATCTGTTACTTTGCGGCAACCTGATAAGAAGGATGAGTGACTTGATGACTAAAGAAGAAAAATCATAAAACAAATTTGATTGAACATTTTGACCACACTATTTTACAAAAATGTTAATATAATAAGGAAATGGTTTCTATGTACAATTATGGCGTACAGGAAAAATACATGAAATGCCGAATGGAGAAAGTGCTCTTTTTAAATAATTAAGGAACGCCCATTATTATCATTATCATTATCATTATCATTATCATCATTGTTATTATTATAGTCTAACGGATGAAACGTGTTTTGATAGTTTTAGAATATTATTTATGTACTTTTTTGTATTTTATTCATATATGGTGAATATATAATATTTATTGTTTGGATAATATTTTTAATACATTGATATTCTTGTATGGCTTGTATCCAATTGTTAAAAAAAAATTAAAAAATAAAATTTATTATTATCCTCATAGTTTAAAGAATAAATCGTGTTGTAATAGTCATATAATATTATTTAAATACTTTTCTGTATTTTGATAATCATGGTGATTTAAAAAATATATTCCTATTATTGTGTAGAAGAAAAAATATATTTCTATTATTGTGTAGACCATTATTTCCTAACTTTATGTAAGTATTTAAGTAACGTTATTTTTCATCCTATTTTTAAAAATTGGAGAATTAAATATGTAAACATTTTTGTAATTAGACAGCGGATGGTTGCTCTTATCTTATTAGCTCGCTGCATATGAAATGTCTGATTTCAGAATGCAAATGATATAATGTGTTTTAATCAAGAAATTACTATTATAATCTACAAATTTATTATTATATTTCATTTGGAGATACAAATATTTTAAGGCCTGTCTTCAGTTTCTAATTACTAGACTGCGGATATTTATGCAAAATAAAAAGTTTGTGCATCAATTGCAAGATGCAAGATCTAAATATAAATTTATATTCTTCATTAGTAATTTTAATGTGATGAAAATAATATATTAATACTCTCAAAATCTTTCAATATTTTCACTGCTTTAAATTGCACTTGCTCATTTTTGTTATAAATGCATAAAATCCGGAGTCTACTAATTACCAGCGGATAAGTAATTAGAAACTACAGCGAATCTACATATATGCAAAATAAAAATTGTCTACCTGAATCGCAACAAATTGAATTGACATAGAGATTTATTTTCTTTGTTAATATGTTTAATAGGTTGAAAATAATATAATAGTATTTTTAAATTCTTCTAATGTTTTTACTGTTTTAAATTACATCTACTCATTTTTGTCATAAATGCATAAAATCCGCTATCTATTTACAGTTAGGAGCATAACTGATCACACACACTTTAAATTAGAATAACTTTATTATGAATGGACCAAACGACTTCAATTTCTCTGTAAGGCTAAAAGAATTAGTTTAGAAAATGACATTTAAAAAATATGTTGAAAAAATATATTTGGTCGGAATTGTGAAAAACAATAGTAAAAATTGACTTTTACAACGTTTTTAGGTGGGCCACTAACGAAAATTTAAAAGATGTGTTTGGTATAAATTATATATGCTCTGCAAATTTCATTAAAATTGGTTAATTGGTTTACGAGTTATAAACGATTAAAAGTGGTAAAAATGCTGATAATCTTGAAAAATGGCAATTTTTACCACGTTTGATCGTCTATAACTCGTAAACCAATAAAGCCATTTCAATGAAACTTTCAGAACGTATATAATTTATACCAGTTGACCAAACACATCTTTTAAATCTTCCTTATTGGTCCAGCTAAAAAAGTTGTAAAAATCAGTTTTTACTATTGTTTTTCACAATTCCGACCAAATGCATTTTTTCAACATATTTTTTAAATGTCATTTACTAAACAAATTCTTCTAGCCTTACAGAGACATTGAAGTCGTTTGGTCGATTTATAAAAAAGTTATTCTAATTTAAAGTGTGTGTGTTCAGTTATGCTCCTGACTGTATAATGGAGGTAGTTTACCTAGATGAAGTGTGATTCAAGAAACATTTTCGGAAGTGAGATGTCAATTAGAAAATGTTTTAAACTACGGTATAGACGAATTGTAGAATAAAAATGAAGATTATAGAGTGAGAAAAATATGTAGAAATAATAAAAGTTGTGCCATCAGAGTAAAAGATAATATTGAAAAAAGATAATTGAGCAGATGCATCGGGCGCGGAGCAAAGTTATTGCAAAGAGAGGAGAATGGAAGTCAGTTCCGACAAGAGTATTGAAGCAGCAGAATTTTGACGGTCACGATACTTCATCGAATAAGAAAACAACAATATCTGCAGATCTTCAGCTCCTCTGAATGGAGCTTCAAGAAAAAGAAGAGTCGGGAATGCAGAACCAGAAGAAGAAATGGACAGGGTCGCAAGAGTAAAAGGAATTGAGCGGATTAAAAAGAGCAGCAGAAGACTTCTCACGGAACTTAAAGATAAATACGTACATCATTTAAAGGAATCTCAAAGGGACAAACAAAAAGACCGAATTCAAAACGAAAAGAACGAATTTAAAGAGGCAGTCGAAGACCTGGAAGTCGATGAAACGCATTCGAAAATTCGTGAACCGACCGCGTTGTCTTCTTCTTCGCTGACTTTTACCGGGACTCTGATAAAACAGAAGTAAAAAGTTAACCCATAATTAAAAAGACGGAGAAAGAAAATACAGAATGAAGATTCGGCATGAGCTAAATGCATGCATGCTAACCGCTGGGATACTTCTGTGTATCTTCTACAGTCTACAACAAAGAATTCACTTAAAAGATTGCGTATACCTAGCTAAATAGTTTTCTGTAATTATTACTTATGTAATTATATGTATTTATATTATATATAAATACTCTTGAAACTTTAAATTTGTTTTTTTGAATAATATGTTTTGAGTTAATGTTGATATAATACAAATAAAAATATAAAATATTTTATAAATTAGTTATTTTATAAAACATAAAATATTGATAAAATTTTGATTAACAATTTGAAAATTGTATTGTAGAAATTAATGACATTTTTAAATGAATTTTTAAACATGTATGTACATATGTACATTTTTGTTAATATTAAAAATTATTTTACTACTAAGAAGTACATACCTGGTTTTTAAGTAGTTTTTGTTAATTTTATTGGAATGTTTCAAGAGAAATAGATGAGGGGAGGGAGCACGAATTGAGGGGAAAAAATTACAGCAGAGACGAAACGTGTCACGTGACCCGTCACGTGGGGAATAGCGTCGTAGAAGGGGAAAGTAGAGTGGTAAGTCTTAATCTGGCGACTACAATTATACAAAATGATACAGCATAAAATTCATGGTTTTTTTATACACTTCGCAGAAATATGAAGAATTCAATGAATATTTTTCATACGAAATAAAGATGGGAGAAATATTGTTTACAGAATTCAGTTACGTTGAAAAATAACAAAATTTAAGACTTTAAAAGCTTATTGTTTCTGAATAAAAACAATACCGTAAAATTACTAAAAATCATTTAAATTCAAATTTTAACATTTCCTTCATTATTCATATGATTTAGTATTAAATTATGATTACAGATGTCCCCCTTCTCCCATGTTTATCTTCTATTTAATAGCTATTTCTAAAAACCCTTACATCCGGTTTTATTTCTTTCTATCTACTCAAATGTGCATTTAATAAAATGCAATTACTTTCAACGTTTGAATATAAAGAGAAAATCCGATATTTGCAAAAAGTGCATAGAAGTATTCTTTTTAAGCTTTTTTATTGGAATTAAAATAATTGTTCTTTCTGGCGACAAAAATTAAGTTTGCGTGCTATCATAAAAAATTCTAATTTTATATACGATAGAAAGTTTCAACTTTGAATATTTTTCAATATGATTGTAGCAGATTGTTTCAAATAACTTCTCAATTGTATTATTTAATTTCAAACATATAAAAGCTGACTAAATAAAAGAGTCAAGTTTATTATTTAATGAACAAGGGATTAGTTAACCGATTGTCGAGTTTAATATTACTTCGTAATTTTATTATTTAATTTCAAAATATAAAAGCTGACTAACTAAAAGAGTCAAGTTTGCTATGTATTGAACAAGGGGTTGGTGTAAATGGCTTGTTGTACACATTAATTATTTAATGTGTAACTATTAATAATATAAGTATTCGTGGATTTAGATGAAATTTTACTATCTCGCTAGGTTTCTATTTTCCATTTCGATAGAGATGAATATTAAATATAAATATAACGTTAAATATAATTAAATTAAATTATTGCATTTTGAAAGTCTAAATTTAAAGGGATTAATAATAATGTTTATACGTATATTAATGTAGTTTTCGTTTCGGACCGCCAACAATCTTACAGTTCGAATACTTTTGTTGCTCACTGTACATGCACGGTTTAAAGGAACTTCAAAGGAATATGGGAGGAAGCCGAATTAAATATGAAAGGAAGAATTGGAAGAGGTAGTAGGAGAGCTGGAACCGGTGGAGCTCCCTAAAGTCCATGCAACGCACCTTCTCTGCGCCTTCATTTCATTCCACAACTTATCTGATAAAAGGATTCTAATTAAAATTAATGGGAAAGAAGACGCGGAATAAACGTTCGTATAAAGCAAAGAACATGGTTAGTATATTATCTTTATTTGAAACGACTTACAATGGGTACACTGCTCTCACACACTTTGGATATCGTAAATCGAGTAAGCCAATTGTTTGAGAAACTTGTCATTAGGTGTGTGTGTGTGTGTGTGTGTGTATCATGTCTTCAATTCATTAGAATTATCATTCGGTTGTTACATATGAAATGTCCGATTTTTAGCAGTGACACATTGAAACTAATCCTACCAAAATGACTGATGTGTATAGTATTATAAAAATAACAAGATTAAATTTATTTATATTTTGTACGATTTTTACTAAAATATATATATATGTATTGGGTCGTTCGGAAAGTTCCCGCCGATTTTTAGGGTAAATTGAAATCGAAAAAAATGATACTTACAATTTAGTTTATTCAATGATATATATACCATTTTGTTCGATGACCTTTTGCCATCTTCTGGGAAGTTTCATGATCCCCCTCTCGTAAAACGTCCTTGGTTTATCATCGAAAAACTTCTGCAGGTGCTTTTTGCAGTCCTCCAAAGAATTGAAATTTTTTCCGTCAAGCGAATTTTGCAAGGAGCGGAAAAGATGGTAGTCCGAAGATGCTAAGTCAGGACTATATGGAGGTAAGACATCCCAGCCAAACTGCAACAACTTCTGCCGGGTAGCCAAAGACACATGTGGTCTAGCGTTATCTTGGTGAAAGACCACACCTTTATGATTCACTAGTTCTGGGCGCTTCTGATCAATTTTTTTCTTCAAATTCTCCAACTGACTACAATACTTATCGGAATTGGTGGTTTGGTTATGCGGTAACAGCTCGTAGTACACAATTCCCTTCCAATCCCACCAGCAACAGAGCATCACTTTCTTGGCATGGATGTTAGCCTTTGGAGTGGTTGTTGGCGGCTCACTCGAATGACCCCATGACCGTTTTCGCTCAACATTACTGTAAAAGATCCACTTCTCATCGCCCGTTATCATCCGCTTCAGAAATGGATCGTTTTCGTTGCGTTTAAACAACAAATCGCACGTTGAAATCCGGTCCATTAAATTTTTGTCTGTCAATTTGTGCGGTACCCAAACATCAAGGCGGCTAACGAAACCAAGCCGCACCAAATGCGCATGAATGGTCGAATTCGATACTTTTAGACACTCTGCCATTTCACGAGTGGTAATTCGCTGATTATTGGTGATTAGGGCCTTGATTTGGTCGTCATCAACCGCGGATGGCCGGAGCGTTGCCGGTCTTCGAGGTTAAAATCGCCACCTCTAAATTTCGCAAACCATTCGCGCACTGTCCGACCACTTACAGCATGGTCTCCGTAAACGGCGCATATCTTTTTTGCCACTTGGATAGCATTCTTGCCTTTTTTATAATAAAAATACATTAAATGTCGAAAATGCACATTTTTGTTCTCCATGTTTATATCGATGCCAAACAAAAACGATTGAAGCTATGTTCATGGGTAATACATGAAAATATTGGCGAAAATGCCATCTATCAGAAAATGTATAATAGTAAAGGTTTACAAACATAGTTCAATGTTCAAGTGCATGAAAAGCTCTACTTATGAAACTGAAAGCTTAAGAAACAATGAAAGAATACAATATGTATTTGTATTATACATATAATAATACAAATAAGTGTTATCGATTTTATTTTTTAATATTTTCTTATGTTGTGTTAAGTTTTGAGGGCCACCAATTATTTTTTCTATTCAGAACATATCATTCTTCCATTATTTACAGGTTACACATATTATTATTTCATGATAAATTAGAAATAACATTAAAATAAAGTACGATCTAAGCATGATAATCCGCAGTAATAAGTACATGGCTCTTTTTCGTCCGCAGCCATTCTTCCATAAAATGCTTACACATATTATCATTTCCTGATAAATTAGAAATAACATTAAAATAAAGCACGATCGAAGCATGATAATCCGCAGTAATGGGTACGCAGTAATAAGTACATAGTACATGGCTCTTTTTGTCCGCAGTAATATGTACAAAATGTTATCGATTCTATTTGTTAATATTTTCTTATGTTGTACAAAGTTTTGAGGGCCACTAATTTTTTTTTGTATTCCGAAAACATTATTCTTCCGTAATTTTACGGAATATTGTTTACGGAATGCTTACACATATTGTTATTTCATGATAACTTAGAAATAATATTAAAATAAAGTACGATCGAAGCATGATAATCCGCGGTAATACTGTTATGCTGTGAAGAAGGAAAGGATGGGGTTCCCTTACGAGAAATAATCCTTTTTCTTCTTCATAACTTGAAGTTTAGTGAATAGGCCACACCAACAGATTGTTCACAAGAAATCGCGCTTTACAGAAAGTATACGTCTTTACAAAATAACTGACGACTCGAAAGTGAGTTCCGCTCAATGAGAGAATTCCTTATATAGATTCTTTATAAGGACCTTTGGTCTACACTAAAATGTGTCACCGGACATATAACTCTGCCGTTCCTAGTCCAGCCAAACATTCGAGTCAGCTTTGGGCAAAAGGGCGAAGATAATGTTTGGAATCTTATCGGGAAGGGTGATGCGGCATAACAATACGTACATGGCTCTTTTTCGTCCGCGGCCATTCTTCCATAAAATGCTTACACATACAGTGACCCGAATTAATATTCGGGCGCTCTAAAAAAGACGATAACTTTTTTAATATTGAATTTTATATTTATTTTAATATGATTTGAACTTTTTTGGGGAGCTAGAGCAATTAGTTTACTACAGGATGTGAAAAGAAATTTTTTCAAAAATTGCATTTGATAGAAATTGTAGAAAAAATACTAAAAGTTGCATTTTACAACTTTTTTTGAACTATATTGAAAATTTAAAAAATACGTTTTGTAGATCTATGTCGATTAAACATATTCTGAAAATTTCGTCAAAATCGGTCGACGTTACAATGAGCTACAAACGTTTAAAGATGGTAAAAATGACAGATTTTCACGATTTTCTCTCTAACTGCAATAAATCTAAGGATTCTTACATTTTTTAATGCCTGTCGTTCTTTCCCGCATCAACCGATTTCGATGAAACATTCACAGTGCATATAATTCACACAGATCTACAGAACGTATTTTTTAAATTGTAAAATGCAACTTTTAGTATATTTTCTACAATTCCGATCAATTTTTGAAAAAATTTCTTTTCACATCCTATAGTAAACCAATTGCTCTAGCTTCCCAAAAAGGTTCAAATAGTATAGTACAATATCTAAAAAGTTATCGTCTTTTTTAGGACGTGCGAATATTAATTCGGGTCACTGTATTATTATTTCCTGATAAATTAGAAATAATATTAAAATAAAGTACGATCGAAGCATGATAATCCGCTGTAATCAGCACAGTTACCCTATCGAGGTCTTACTGTATTCGGGAAACGAATGTTCGAGTGTGAGAGGTTCTTTATTTACGAGGAACAAGAGAGGATGCGAAGATGAGAAGTTAAACTGGATGAAGTATGCGGCCGATGTGAACAGAGCTTGAGTTTCGTTCCAAGGAGCTCAGAGAAGGATAAAGAAGTCAGGATGAAGAAGATGAAGGGAGACCACAGGGACAGAATACGAGGAGAAGAGAAGGAAAAGAAGAAGAAACGTGGTCTCGCCGCCGCATACCTTACACGACGCGTAATGAGAACATAGCAGCGTCGTTCGGCCTGCTATCTGCTATCAAACGGATACCACAGGTTCAACCTCGGATAAATCGTGTACCGGGCCCCAAGCAAATTCGAATTTCGTTTTACGTCACGTTTATGGACTTTCCGCAAGATGTTCCCGCATTTCATTCAATGCATTTCGCGGATAGACTTACCGGAAGAATTTTTTAATTGTTCTGTCTCTCTGCATTCCCGTGGAACTTGTTCTCCATTGGTTGCAAAAGAGTCAACTGGTTGATTTTGACTTAATGAAGTATTATATAAGATTCGAAAGGGAATAACTACGATACATGTGATTCATAGCTGGCGTATGCATACAGTGAACCACGAAAATATTTGAACGCACTTTAAAAGAGTACAACGTTTTTATAATTATACGTTTATATGTTTGCTAAATGATCTGCGAAAAAGATTTTCCAAAAATTACAATTTACAAGGTTGCATGCAAAAATAAAACAAGCATTTTTTAAAACTTTTCTGTTTCGGTTCTTAATGAAAATTTAAAATATATGTTTTTTAGGTCTATGTTAGTTGTACTCATGCTGAAAATTTCATCAAAATCGATTAACGTATCCAAGAGCCACAAGGGATTAAATGTTGTAAAAATCATAGTTTTTCGCGACTTTTGGTCAGTTTCTGCTTAAAATCCACAGATTCTTACATCTTTCGATATGTGTCGTTCCTTTCTGCGTCAACCAATTTCGATGAAATTTTCAGCATGTGTATAATTAACATACATCTACAAAACGCATATTTTAAATTTTCATTACGGGCTCTAATAAAAAAATTTTAAATGCTGCCTCTTTTACTTTCTCATGTAATTCTTAGCAATTGCAATTTTTTCAAAATCTTTTTTGCATGTCATTTGGTAAATCAATTCTTCTAATTGCTCAAAAGAAGTCAGGTCGTTTGGTCTGATCCTTAAAAAAGTTATTACCGTTTTAAAGTGCGTTCAAATACTTTCGTGGTTCACTGTAAATCGTGCGAGTGATATTTTCAGTATAAATAATAGAAATTGTTATCTACCTTTGCAAATGTAACCTTTCCTGGAATATAGTGTATACCAAGCAAGCACAACACTGCAATGTTATGGCATTGAATGTGAATTCGATGCTAATATGTTTTTGTTATCTGAATAGTAACAGTGCTGCTGTTTGTATTTGTATTTCACAGTATTTGAATGAAGGAAAACTGAACTAAAGATACAATTCAGCAATGTTAAAATTAATTTTTGCTGGATTGCTACTTAATAACATTACCACTCAGATGAGCAAAATATCAGATCGTTACTTTATGAACCGAACATTCAGGCATGTCATCTTCATTTAAATTTTTTCAATCTATGCAATTTAAAGATTTAAAGTTATGTACTTAATCCGTTATATGCTGCTGTATCTACAGTGGACCACGAAAGTATTTGAACGCACTTTAAAACAGTATAACTTTTCTATAATCGGACCAAACGACCTTTTTTGAGCAATTAGAAGAATTAATTTACCAAATGACATGCAAAAAAGATTTTGAAAAAATTGCAATTGCTAAGAATTACATGAGAATTTATAATTTTTTTATTAGAGCACGTAACGAAAATTTAAAATGTATGTTTTGTAGCTGTAGGTGTATGTTTTATACACATGCTGAAAATTTCATCGAAATCGGTTGACGCAGAAAAAAACGACATGCATCGAAAGATGTAAGAATCTGTTGATTTTAAGCAGAAACTGACCAAAAGTCGCGAAAAATGAGATATGATTTTTACAACATTTAATCCCTTGTGGCTCTTGGGTACGTTAATCGATTTTGATGAAATTTTTAGCATGTGGATAACTAACATTGATCTACAAAACGTACATTTTAAATTTTCATTAAGGGCCCAAATAAAAAAGCTTTTTTTATTTTTGCATGCAACCTTGTAAATTGTAATTTTTGGAAAATCTTTCTCGCAGATCATTTAGTAAACCAATGCTTCCAATTGCTTACAAAACATCAGGTCGTTTGGTACAATTATAAAAAAGTTGTACTTTTAAAGTGCGTTCAAATACTGTCGTGGCTCACTGTATATATGTATATATTACTTTTTTATAAGTTGTATATATACAAATTCAATATTTTTAATAAAAAAGGTACAGTATCGACATTATAAAGTTATAGCATTGTCATTTATTAAGTTGTATATATACAAATTCAATATTGTTAATAAAAAAAGTACGGTATTGTCATTATAAAGTCATAGTATTGTCATTTATTTGAATAATTCATCATAGATTTCAAGATATGGATTGTGGCCACGAATTCGGCCGAATTCGCCACTGTGCGTCGTGTCGATTCAAGATTACGCATCAAGATCAAAAAGCAACGAAGAATCCGCAGAACCCGTCAAATTATATGTTTCCAACTCGGGAGTCTATTTCACGAATACTCGGAAACACTCGGCAGACAATTATTATCAATCCCAAACCATGGGAACGGTTAGAAAGTCTGTTTCTACTGATACATATCTTGGATTGTAGAAAAATGACGATGCAGGCCTTAGTACAGAATAACTTTTAAGCATTCACGCTCCAAGAGTTTATCATGCGAACTATTAGGTCGTAAACTAAGTCTTCGCGTTTTTCCACGATATTTTTAGTTAGGATCAAGTACATACATCGTGGAACATTAATTATATTAAATTGCACAATGGCTACATACCCTGCCGAACAAACTGACATACAGGGTGTGTGAAAAACCATAAATTCTTAGTATCAGGACATTCGTTTTTACTGAATGACAGAGATTTTGGCGACGTAGAAATGTAATTAAAGAAAAATAATTTCCCCAAGATTATTATAATGTTATCAAGAAGTGCCGAAAAAGTAATAACTTTATTTCAAATGAAATGAAACAAGAGGATTTCATATCAACAAGATTTTTGGAGGATGCAATTTTTAAAGGGGCAAAGAATTCTAACGGAGAAACAATAAATTGGTTAAAAATATGCTGGATGCGTTTTTTGAGAAATGAACCATATAAAATTTTCTATAAGATATCAATAAGGGAATGCAGAGTTTAAAATACTGAATTTATTATCACGTTGGGGTAGACCAAGAAAATTCGAAAATATTGTATTGACACCACTTTATAAAAATATAAGACAAATTACAACAGCGAAATAGAACTACGATACTGTATACCACCGGAGCACCATGACTTCTTCAAATCCCTTTCGCATACATAAAATGTAAATGAGGAGTAAATTGTTATGTAATTTACATAGTTAGAAGATTTCCTGAATTGCATAAATGGTGTTTTCAAGTTTTGTAATGAAATCTAAAATAAATTGAATTGTTTCAAATTTTATGACAAATAGTTGTTAATTTCGAAAGTGGCTCAAATCCATTCTTGGTAAGAAGATACATATTATTCGCTTAATAATTGTTATTATTTTAATAGGAATTGTAAATTTAACTCTCTGAGATACTTAAGAACTGTGATACATTGGTATCCTATACGTATATCTTTAATATCATTGAAACGCAAACGATTTAACGTGGCTAAAAATTGTCCAAACTGTTGAACATAATCTAGAAATCATAGACGATAAATTCTTAGTATCAGGACATTCGTTTTTATCGAATGACAGAGATTTTGGCGACGTAGAAATGTAATTAAAGAAAAATAATTTACTGTTTGTCCCCCAAGATTATTATAATGTTATCAAGAAGTGCCGGAAAGCTAATAATTTTATTTTAAATTAAATGAAACAAGAGGATTTCATATCAACAAGATTTTTGGAGGATGGAATTTTTAAAAGGGCAAAGAATTCTAACGGAGAAACAATAAATTGATTAAAAATATGCTGGATGCATTTTTTGAGAAATGAAACATATAAAATTTTCTATAAGATATCAATGGATAAGAGAATGCAGAGTTTAAAATACTGAATTTATTACCACGTTGGGGTAGACCAAGAAAATTCGAAAATATTGTATTGACACCACTTTATAAAAATATAAGACAAATTACAACAGCGAAATATAAGGATATAATGGACTTACTACGATATTGTATACCACCGGAGCACCATGACTTCTTCAAATCCCTCCCGCATACACAAAATGTAAATGAGGAGTAAATTGTTATGTAATTTACATAGTTAGAAGATTTCCTGAATTGCATAAATGGTGTTTTTCAAGTTTTGTAATGAAATATAAAACAAATTGAATATTGTTTTTTCAATTCGAAGCATTTTAAATTATATCGAATGGACTTGGGCTGTTTCAAATTTTATTACAAATCTAATTGTTAATTTTGAAAGTGGCTCTTCTTACCAATTTTGGTAAGAAGACACATATTATTCACTTCATAATTGCTATTATTTTAATAGGAATTGCAATTTTAACTCTCTTGGATACACTTAAGGAGTGTGATACATTGGTATCCTATTGAAACGCAAACTCTTAAATATCTCAATTTAAACTTAAATGGACTTATGTCACTTTCAAAATAAACGGCTCATACACAGAGTGTTCGGCGATAGGTGGGAGAAAATTTAAGGGGTGGTTCTCAACGATAATATAAGACGAAAATGAAGAATAAAAACATTTCGATTTCGGCTTCGTTATGTAGTTATTAACAATTAGAAATCCGCCTAAAATGCGGCAACATGTCTGTCACGTATCAAGTGACAGATGCAAGCATATCTTGGTTCTCATTTGGGGCCCCAGCGAGGTGAAAATGTTTAATAAATCGTTGGACGACGTTGAATCTACCTACTCGTTAAAATCCACAAGGGCATTTCTAATACCCGCCCTATGGAATTATCGAGTAGAACGGGTCAATGCCCTTTCATTTTTAAATTGTTCTCACACATATCCACAAATCGTTATCCTGCACTATAATTGTTCATAGTACACTGGAACAAACCACGATAAAATGGTATCCATTGGATCCATAAATGTTGAATAAAATCCTCACAAATGCAAGTATCCACAAAAATGCACATGCGTACCGGAATCGTTCACAACTAATTCACGTTTGATGTACGTCAATTTGACTTTTGCACACGAGAAATAAAATATCAGTGAAGTTAATGTGAAGTACACCCACTTAATTATCACCCTAATTCAATGTTTTAAGAAAATGTGTTTGTGCAAGAAGAATCGTCCGTACACGCTTGCATTCGTATGCACACTGATTCAAGACAGCTGATGAGGTCAATGCCTGATTGATAAAACAAATGAAGATCTACAGCTAACTCCCGTCTAAACATTGCGCGTTGCTATACCAATACGTTGTCTATCCTGTTTTCATGAATTTCGCGATTCTTTCTCATTCTGTCTGTGACCGCCGAATATCTCATGTGTATGACATTCATCACATCAGCTGACTCGAATCAGTGTACATACGGATGCTGGCTTGTACGGACGATTCTTCTTGCAGAAACACATTTTCTTAAAACGTTGTATTAGGGTGTTATTTAAGTGGGTGCACTAACAGACTTTACATTAATTTCACTGATATTTTATTTTTCGTGTGCAAAAGTCAATTGACGTGCATCAAACGTGAATTAGCTGTGAAGGATTCCGGTACGCATGTGCATTTTTGTGGATACTTGCATTTATGAGGATTTTATTCAACATCTATGGACCCAATGGATACCATTTTATCGTGGTTTGTTCCAGTGTATTATGTACGGTATTATAAACAATTATAGTGAAGGATAAGGATTTGTGGATATGGGTGATAACAATTTACAAGTGAAAGGGCTTTGACCCCTTCTACTCGATAATTCCATAGGGCGGATATTAGAAATAGCCTTGTGGATTTTAACGAGTAGATAGGTTCAATATCGTCCAACGATTTATTAAACATTTTCATCTCATAAATGAGAACCAAGGTATGCATGCATCTGTCACTTGATGCGTGACTGTCGCGGGCCTCTATGACGTACGCAACGTACAATTTTGTTAGACGTGTTGCTGCATTTTAGGCGGATTTCTAATTGTTAATAACTAAATAACGAAGCCGAAATCGAAATTTTTTTATTCTTCATTTTCATCTTATATTATCGTCGAGAACCTTAAATTTTCTCCCTCCTGTTGTCAAACACCCTGTATACTTTTTTAAATATTGTAGTTTAACTATTTACACTATTTATACTTTTTATTTGTTCGTTTTATTTCGTCTCGACCTCCAAATATTCTAAACATATTGAAAATTAACGAGTATATTTTAAATAGTCAATGGTAACTAAATTTTACGCATGACGAGTATACTCGTTATACTGCCAATCACAGCTAACTGGTTAAGGAGTTATTAACGAAAAACACGGACCAATCACAGTTACGATCAAACTTTCGGACTTGGCATTTGCGGTATGGGTATAACGAATAATTATAATCGTAATTATATCGTGTTTGGTGTGATTTTAATTAGAAAAACGAGACGAAGACGATAGTAAAAGTTTCATAAAAAAACATCGAAATTAGTTTGGGTAGAGCTACAGTTACAGTAGAGACCTTCGCGACAGTTACGGAGATATCGCTGTGATCATGTTATGGAATGTGAAATACAATGACTCCCACTAATATTCGGACATTCTTAAAAAGATAACTTTTTTAATATTGTACTATACGATTTGAACTTTTTTTGGGAAGCTACAGCAATTAGTTTGCTACAGGATGTGAAAAAACAATTTTTCAAAAATTGCAATTGATCGGAATTGTAGAAAAAATACTAAAAATTGCATTTTACAACTTTTTTAAGTGGGCCTATATTGAAAATTTAGAAAATACGTTCTGTTGATCTGTGTCAATTATCTGCACTGTGAAAGTTTCATCAAAATCGGTTGATGCGGAAGAAAACGACAGGCATTGAAAGATGTAAGAATCCTTAGATTGAATGCAGTTATAGGCCGAAAATTGTGAAAATCTGCAATTTTTACCATCTTTAAACATTTGTAGTTCATTGCAACAACGACTGATTTTGACGAAATTTTTAGAATATGTTCAATTCACACAGATCTACAAAACATATTTTTAAAATTTTCGATATAGGCCCACATAGAAAAATTATAAAATGCAACTTTTAGTATTATTTCTACAATTTCGATCTATTGCGATTTTTGCAAAAATTTCTTTTCACATCCTATAGTGAACTAATTGCTCTAATTTTCCAAAAAAGTTCAAATCGTATAATACAATATTAAAAAAGTTATCGTCTTTTTTAGCGCGTCCGAATATTAATTCCGGCCACTGTACACGCGCAGCTGTATACTTCCGAATAATGAAAATTGCGCCTCGTAAAAATGTAAATAATTATTTAAATAAAAAAAAATACTACGTTTTTGAAACGGACTAAAAAGTATAAAATAATTTTTTAAAATTTTCTATATAAGCCTACATAAGAAAGTTGTAAAATGCAACTTTTGGTATTTTTTCTACAATTCCGATCAGTTGCAATTTTTGGAATAGTTTCTTTCACATCATGTAGCAAACTAATTGCTCCAGCTTTCCAAGACAAGTTCAAATTGTATAGTACATTATTAAAAAAGTTATCGTCTTTTTAAGAGTGTCCGAATATTAGTGGGAGTCACTGTACTTGTGTAATTTGTATCTGACAGCTGATCGAGTACCGAATACTCTGAATGAAGTTATAAATATTTGTATTTACAGTGCTACAGCCGAATAAAACGTAAATTCACGAATCAGATCCTTTCGCTATGTTTTAATTATTTTACTAAATGCTAGTGTCCGGTATTAAGTGCTATCCAGTTAGATCCTTTTCCCTGTTAGGAAGCTTTCTCTGACCACTAGTACTCATAGAATATAATACTGTACTTACCGAAGTGTATTTTCTGAGAAGAAGAAAATAATGTCATGTTACATTATTTTCTGAGAAGAAGAAAACAATGTTATGTTACATTACTTTCTGAGAAGAAGAAAACAATGTTGTGTTACATTATTTTCTGAGAGGAAGAATGTTATGTTACATTAGTTTCTGAGAAGAAGAAAACAATGCAATGTTATGTTATATTATTTTCTGAGAGGACGAAAACAATGTTATGTTACATTATTTTCTGAGAGGAAGATATGTTATGTTACATTAGTTTCTGAGAAGAAGAAAACTATGCAATGTTATGTTATATTATTTTCTGAGAGGACGAAAACAATATTATGTTACATTATTTTCTAAGAGGAAGGAAACAATGTTATATTACATTACGATAAACTAAAAAATAGAGGAAATTCTTGAGCCCTTAAAATTTATTTATCAATAAGGTATTAGATACTTTACAGAAAACATAATGGGAAGAGATACGTGTGTGTGTGTAAATTAATAAAAATAAAAATTATTCAAGGTAATATAATAAGAAGTGGATTGTAATAGCAATGATAAAATTGATATTGTACTGATGATTATGAAATCAATATTAATAACACAATTAATTATTAATAATTTACATGATAATATTAAAAGGATTACTATTTTATCACAATAGTAAAAGAGAACGTAAAATTAGCAGATTGCTTCAAAGTTTTATTTGTTGATTTAATAATTGATTGAGAAATTATTTACACAAGATAGGGGTGTAACACACAACCACAGAAAGTATGGTTTTATAAATTATTAATACAAAAATGAATTCAAAATAGATTTAGTTGGTTCCACAAAGCCTCTCAAGAGATGAAAAATTTCTCGTGAAATGTAAGCTAAAATTTACGAGTTGCGAACATGGCGGTGCCCTTACTTGTCAAAATCATTCAACTTTAAACGCTCATAATTTTTGATCCAGTGAATTCCTAACGTTAAAACTTGGATTTTTGGCATTTTTTCATAAAAATCTACGGAAATATGTATAAAAAGTCCAAAATTGGTGGTCCCCTAAGCTGAGGTTTAACTCAGCAACCAACCAGCATCCTTCAAACCAGCTGAAAGGGTGACGGGTAAATAATTGACGCAATTCATTCTATAATTATATTAAACCTACTATTTTATTATCTGTGCTTTTTGAGCGGTCCGTCGTGAAATGTTTCGCGGGTTTTCCTTATTTGAGTCGTTTCGTTCATCCGCGATCTCGGTCGATCGCGTGTTTTCTCGTTTCGTGCTTTATGTTCTTCCATCCGTCCGCGGACACAGTTTCGATCGATTCTCGATCGCAATCGGTTCGAAAAATCGCGTTCATTCGTTTGCGGCTCGGTTTTCTCGTCTACCTGTCGTTCTTTCGTTTGTCGGATCTTCGCGGGCACGGCTCCTCCATTATCGATATAAATATTAGCGATAAGAATATCGATTGTGATAATTCCACAGATACACCGGCACGTGGTGTGTGTGCGTTTGTGCTGAATATTTTGAACACGAGCAACGATCTCGTGGTCAGTGATGGGCAGCGTCGAATGCTTTTGTAATTGAAATACACTGCTGTGCAAAAGAAAGAATCATCTGGCCATATTTAATGCGTAAAAGCGTAAAAAATCAAATAAGAACACAGTAAGTTTTGAAAAAGGATTCCGCTGTTTAATTGAATAGTTCTGAGAATATGTGTTACTGCGGATTATCTAATACTTCAAATGCAATAAATCAATCATTGTACAATACAATTTTTACGTAAAGATATTGTTTCTCATTATATCTTATAATTATACTGGATGCTTCTTTCTTTTGCACAGTAGTGTACGTGTAAAATACCGAATACTTTTATTGGATGCAGAAATCGGTTGGCGAGTTCCTTGGCATTTTGTATTTAACTCTTTGACATATCTTTCAACCTAGAAGATTTTTATTCGATATACAGCAAAGTCCCATTCTAAGTCACTTCTCGGTTCTGTGTTGTGACATAGATCGGGACCGGACACTATTTGTTTTGTGGCTTCGTCGACCGCACCGAACGTAGAAAAGGACAGCATGTAAACACGGACCGCGCGGCCTAAGGCGCAACAAAAAATAGCGTATCGGTGAGACAATACTAGTGCAATATTGAAACTTCTTTATTTCTTATTTGTTTTTAACAAGATTTTACCAATTAGTCCAGTCAATGAATGCTCAAAAGGAGGGTGTAGAGGGAAATGGAAGGAACACAATTTTTGACTTTGGAACTTTATTTGGACTAGTTAGGAGGTAAACATACTAAAAGTCCCCATTCCTCGGAGGTAAGCGGGGTCCAGATTCACTAATTTTGAAGAAAAAAATTTCTGCTTCACGTTTTTTTGCCTTATTTGACTAACTAACTCTTCATTCTTTAGTGAATTTTGAGCGCGGATATCTCGGAAACCATGCGAGATAGCGAAAAACTGAATGCAGTCAATCTTGTGGCACATTTTGTCAGCTTTAATTTTGTATGGAGTGGTCTTATCGCTAGGATGCATAGTTTCCGAGATACAAGCGAAAAACCGAAAAAAGGGACCTTCTATGTGCCCCCTGCACCCCGTTACTTCCTAGAAGTGGGGACTTTTAGTATGTTTATCTCCTAACTAGTCCAAATAAAGTTCTAAAGTCAAAAATTGTGTTCCTTCCATTTCCCTCTACAATCTTTTCGTTAACTGGACTAAATATATTTGCGACATTTTTCTGATTAAAATGACACCAAACAAGATACAATCTGGCTCATATTTATTGTAAATTTAAAGCATAACTTACAATTTATCAAATATTTAACATATGATATATATAGCAACTAATATAACAACTTAACATCTCGCGAAAATTATGTTCTCAAAGAATTAGACTAGAATTATGCAAATTACTGGCGCTACAGCCCATTGTAGGTTTTTAAACGATTCATTTTAATCAGAAAAATGTGACAAATATCTGCGCGCTAAACAGCGCGCCGAACCGCGCTCCAAACCGCGCATTTCGACAAACATTTCGGCGCGCCGAACGGCGAACGGAACGAGTTTTTGCTATTTCCAGAATTTCTTCCGAACAACTATGGAAGCTGCAACGGTGCCATACTACACAAAGAAATACAGAAAATGTTGGCAGTCTATTTAGTGAATCAAAGTTTATAAGTGAAATGTTCAGGTCAGGACGAAGTATTAAAGACATCAGATTCGAGACTACATTATTTGAATTTTTGGAGATGTTGCTGTGCAAGTGCTACCCATTCGCGATCGTGCGCGCCGTTTAGCGCGGCGTTCGGCGCGGCGAAATGTTCGTCGAAATGCGCGGCGGAATGCACGCATTCGCGTTCGCAGCGTTCCCGGAGCCGATGGATCGACCACGCGCACGAATGCGTGCATTTCGACGAACATTTCGCCGCGCCGAATTCATCATTGAAAATGAAAGAGGGCCTGAGGTTCGGGCATTCGACAAACATCAACGGACCTGTGCCATCTTTCCAGATTCAAAAATCAAAATTCCTTATTATCGGCTTTTCGTCAATAAAAATTTTACCATTCGTCTGGTTCTTGGAATTAAAATGATACCAACCACGATACAGTTACGATTAAGCTTACGACATTTGCGGTATAGGTACAACGAATAATTATAATCAAAATTATATCGTGTTTAGTGTGATCTTAATTGGAAAAACGAGACGAATATTATGGTAAAAGTTTCATAAAAAAAAACATGGAAAATAGAAATGTTTCAATATTGTGCTTTGCTTATTAGTAGACTGTGGATCGTTATGCAAAATAAAAATGTTCTACATTGATTGTAGGCTGCAGGAGTAAAATAAAAGCTGATTTCATCCTTTAATGATTTTGTTGCATTAAAAACAACGTTACAACATTCTGAAATTTTCCTAATCTTTTATTGTTTTATATTTCACCCAGTCAATTTCTTCACAAATGCATAAAAATCCGCAGTCTACTTATTAATATAAAATTTGGACAGTTACGGTAGAGACCTTTGCGACAGTTACAGAGATATACGCTGTAATCATGTTATCGGAAATACTTGTGTAATTTGTATTTGAAAGCTGATCGAGTACCGAACGCTCTGAATAAAGTTATAAATATTTGTGTTTACAGTGCTACAGCCGAATAAAAAGTAAATTCCGTAAATTTACTTGTACAGTTAGAGATAAATATTTTAACCATCGGGTTTCGAATTTTCTGATGAATTAAATACAAAGTGCCACGGTGTTCGCCATTCGTGTATTCAATAGAAGAATTTTGTAACGACATAAAAATCGAATACCTAAATATACATTTCGGGTTCGAGCAAAAAATAAATTACAAAGTGACAATGTATTTGTCATTCGAATATTTCTTGAAATGCTTTTTGTCCATCGCCATCACCATTCATGTTTATGCAAATTGTTTATGAAATACTCGAACCAAATGGAAATTCGTTTCGTCCATGAAGAGGCTCGTTGGATTTAAGCAACGAGATTAGAAACCAGATTTTTGTTAATTCGAGATGCATAAACATTCACGGTTTGATAATTAATTTCGAACGCTGAGCAACGCACCAAACACTCTCTGCTCTTTGTTGTTCATTTGGCATTCATACACATCACGGATTAACTAAACATTCGCACACAGCAAATAATAACTGTTAAAGGAACTGTTCACTTCAATGTTCGAGGCGAATGGTGTTTACTATTCTCACTCTTCATTTATTTCTCAAATTATTCGCCATTGTCATGGTCTGCGCTTCTTACAAATCGCGCTGTGGTTACGTTTGAAGATTATTCGAATAATTAAATATTTACTGGGGACTTCGTCTAACGTGGTTCCTGAATTTTTGAGCGTTTTTATTCAAACATAAATTTTGGCCTGTATTTCCGATTCTTAAGTCCTATAATTATTCCTGCTTTCAACAAGCTCAATGTAACAAAAGTATGTATTAACCAGCTTTTAAATATTGACGTCGATTAATGTCGAGTCAATTCTAGAACCACAGGATCTAAGAAACATCACGGAGCCGAGAGATTTTCTTAGATCAAGACTTTACTGTACAAATAATGCCTTTCGTTCGAGTGTTTATAAATTATCCCTCTCTGATAGCATTCACCGATTCGTGATTTAATAAATAAACATTGCTACGACATTCAGGTAATTTGTTCGTCGTCATCGGAGAACAATTATGCAAAAGATAAGGTACAAACTAGAAAGTTTAACAAAGCTTTCGAGGATTTTATTTTTTTCTGAATCTTTAATTGCGGAAACATATTTCTGTTTGATTCTGGTTTCTGTAAATTAGACTTTGAAAATCTATTTTATCGCAAGAATTCAATGCATAATATTATCCAACATAGTTTCGCGTGCGGAAGCATCGTTCACAATGACTATACAAACTCGAGAATGATGTTTGGCGCATTTTTCAAGATGGCGGTGACAATGACGATTAGAATATGTATGTATTGTTTTCTGATCTTAATAGGTGTGTACTCGCGTTTATTTAGGTATCATTGTTACATTGGTTTGCTTTCTCTAATTTGACGATGTTGATGATATAATTATAGAATTTGTTATGTTTTGCGATTTTTCGCAGTTTTGGAAACTGCATATCAGCTGTTTCCGTAGGCTCTGTAAGTATTGTGAATAATGGAAGAAATTTTTCTCAAAGAGAAACTATGTTAAATAATACTATTGAAAGAAAAGTTTAAATTTTGGTTCAGAAACTGTTGGTACGAACCGTGTAGTTAGAAGAAAATCAATTAGTCACTCAAGGACACCAAGGAATTTATGATTTCGATCAACATTTGTTATCATTATTCTCTTGAGCTAATATTAAATTCTTTTCTTCTACAATCGTTTTAACTTAAAACTTATAATTTAAGTGTCAATTTAAATTAATAATGTATTTAGTTGTTCAACCTAAATACTTAAGTAACATAAATTTATTCATTAATTAGTTAAAAATGAAAGAATATAAACGAATACAATATGTATATAATTGATAAAGTAAAGTAAAATATAACGTACAGTTAATTAAATATTGTTCAACGTTATTTAGTATACTGAAATCATAAACATAAACAACTAATTACAAAATTTCTAAGAAAATATTAATAATGACACTTTGCTATTATTTTTTATGAGTACTGTTAAATTTTTAATGAAACCAGAATTTGATCTCGAATTTCAAGGTCAAGGACAATTTTGCGGCAACTTTATTTTACAGATCTTCATTGATGCGATTTCCGAAACATTTCTGTACACCTTGTGTCTACATAAAAGTACTTATTTTTTCAAAAACAAAAATCTGATTCATATTACCAGCTCCCTCATGTTTTTCTCTTTTCCTAAACCACTTTTATTTCATCCATTATAACCCTGTATGTAGCTTGTATTCGCAAGAATATTATTAATTTTCTTTGATAACAAAACGAACGACGACAAAACGGAAATCAAGAAACAACCTTGAGCACTTATGTGATTTTCTTTCAACTATTATTCTTTGTCAATTATGTTGTGAAACAGTCGCTTTGAAATTCGTGGAAACACGGTGAAACGATCTTTCACCGACTTAAAGCTAAGTTGAGTCCTATATCTGTAAGTGAACGTGGGAATCCTTCTAATTAATACAAGACACGTTTGGTGAATAAACAATCCCCATTCTCGCTTTTGATGTTCGACGCTTGTTAAAATACGAATAAGACTTCAATTCCTGTGTATCAATAAGATAATGCGATGTTGTTACACGTATTATATAAAGACCGAATCCAAAAGTCGAATCGCTATACAAATCGTACTAAATATGGCGAGCGCGTGTTCAGGATTTCAGCGAAAAGTGTTAACACTTTCGCGGACGATGTCGTATTGCTACGTTTTTTTTCTCTCTTCCAGGTCTTTTTAATATTACAAATGGCGACGTAGCACGTAGTCTAAGCGACTTTAGCAATTACAATTTCCTTTCGATATAAGACGACGATGTTTCTTTCGCAACAAGAAAATCTCTAGCCCCCTCCGGCTGCTCTTTACTTCACCGGACTCAAAATATTTGCCTTTCTTCTACAAATTATTATGTATTTGGTATGTAATCCAGTAGATTTATATCCGGGGAATCAGCAGATCGAAGTTTCGATCCTGTAGGATCAATGGTTCAGAAGTTATGATCGTTTAAAGTTGAGCAATTTGCAGTGTTTTTGACAGGTAAGCGCGCCTCCATATTCGTTTGCAGTGACGATCGCGCGCTGTTTACAGAGCAGAATCGCTAGATGGTCGCCATAGAGCGGGTATTGCGATTGTTGTTTGAATTTTGGAAGACATGGCCACGATATTACGTTTTAACTGGTCTGGGTTAGATCTGAGTTAGGTCTGGCTTAGATTTTTCACGGGAGGTAACCCATTGGTTGTCCCGGGAATGGAGTATTTTTAAGTGGGTAGTGCGGAGACCGACCACCTGTCTTCCTGAGTCCCACACTACCCCCTTCTGGGATGTACATAAATGTATTTTTTCTGACCACTCCCTTAACAAAAGAAAGAAAAAATATAAGCCCAATGAGGCCGTACGAAACCTGATAAGATGAGTCGCCCAACGCCACGGGAGTAAATACGAAGAGTAGGACCCCGAATGGTGGTATATCAGGCTTAGTTGAGAAGGTCCTGGGCGGTGGGGTTTTAGTGAGTATGGGTAGGGATATAAGTCCCGTTCCCCCAATTTCCATCTAAGGGGGAGCCGAGCCCCACACTACCCCCCGAATTTCATCTTAGGGGGGTGTGCGCAATGCACCCTTCCGAAGGGCTTACCGCGTGCGGAGACCTCGTCTTCTGAGCCCGACTGGGAGCGTGGACCACGCCCTGGTAACGGACGGAAAACGGGGTCACCGGGGGTCATCGGTAAGTTTGGGCCGGGACCTGGCCTATCAAACGGGTGATCCAGGGAAAGAGGGAAACGCAGTGGCCGTCGCTGCGGTTTCGAGTTAGATGTTGAAGCGTTGGGGGAGCTTCTCCACCCCTTCGGGATAGTCTTCTAAAAGACAGCGGGGGATCAGGTTGAATGCGCGCGCGATCCCTAATTTTCGCGCACTTAATATCTAGGGACGGCCGTGGAGTTTTTAGTCGGTAGCACTTTGGTCTTCTGGCAAGTGATCCCGACATAATCCACCTCTATCTCCGTCGATGGGGGTGCATATCTGTAAAGGATTTTCTCCACGTTAAAAAAAAATTATGATGTATTTGATATGTATTTCAGTAGATTTGTACCCAGCGCGGCGTCAGTTGAAGTTTCAATCCTCTAGGATCAATGGTTCAGGATTTATCGTTGCTTAAAGTTGAGCTTTTTCGGTATTTTTGACAGGTAAGGGCGCCGCCATATTGGTTTGCAGTGGCGATCGCGCGCCGCTTACCGAGCAGAACCGCTAGATGCCAGCACGGGCACGCGTTCATACTGATAATACATATCGATAATACATACATATAATACAGTATAGAGCAGGTATTGCGATTGTTGTGTGAATTTTGGAAAACATGACCACGATGTTGCGTTTTAATTGGCCTGGGTTAGGTTTGGGTTAGGTTTCTGTAAATATTTTCCACGATATTTCCTCTCAAACATTTTCTGAGATATTTTCTCTATGTTAGCGATATTACTGTGTATCTGTGCTGCCATCTAGCGGTTCTGCTCGGTAAGCGGCGCGCGATCGCCACTACAAACCAATATGGCGGCGCCCTTACTTGTCAAAAACACTGCAAATTGTTCAACTTTAAGCAACCATAACTCCCGAACCATTGATCCTACAGGATCGAAACTTCGATCTGCAGATTCTCCGGGTACAAATCTACTGGATTACATACCAAATACATAATAATTTTTAGGAGGAAGGTCGAAATTTTGAATCGGGTAAAGTAAAGTTTACGTTCCCCTTTTTCTTTCGATGTTGTCCGCTCGATACCGCTCAGTGCCAGAATGTTTGTGGTCTGCGGACACAACTTTATTGGACCCATTCTTAAATCATGTTCATGGGCTATGGTGGGTAATCATAAAAATGGGCTGAAAGGACCAACTCTTAGCCCATTCGAGAACAACGTCAAGCCTCATAGGTACCCTGATCCGCAATACGTCGGAAACCGCCCCGAGCTATCGTCTTATATCAGGAGAAAACTGTATATAACTTTGAAGCGACAGACACATTTACCGATAAAAGTAATTAACGCTCGACTCTGTAATTATTAGACTGCGGATCTTTATGCAATTATGGCTTTCGAAAATTCTCAAAAAATGCTAGGATATAAAATACGACAGGATTCAGTACGATTTTAATTTATTTCGGATCTAAAAAGGCTACTTACCACGGAAAATAAGATTTTATTTTATTCGATTTCCTTAAAATTCGTCTACAAAAATTGCAAATTGCATAAACATCTGCAGTCTAGTAATCATACTTATGAAATTTGCGTGCATGTGCGTGTAGGAATTTATACTGTTTACTTCTTAAGAACATAAAGAGATGTGAAAAATCGGTATACATTTAACACGTATAAAAGTGACTGACAAGTATGCTGTTTAGAAAAATGATTCTGTGCTTTTATTTTATCGGTGACTATGAAGTCGATTTTTTTTCCAAATTAGGAACGGTTAGCGCCATGATATTTTCAAATTTGTTTATGTTTGTTTCATCGGTATATTGAGATTCGAATGGTGGCTCCCAGGTTCTAATGCATTCAAGAATTATCGGCTGCGAAAGTTTTAACAATCGTGTCTATTATTGATAGTAACTACTCGAAGCAGCGTTTCTCAAACATGGACGGTTGATAAGGAAAAAACGGTGAAGGAATTATCATTTCCATGTTGCGTTCAGTTCGTTTATTAATTATGTATAATAACGACGAGCACACTTACAATTAGCGACAACGTAATTTTAATAAAATAATAACCTCTTCGGGGGAACAAAGGCCGATGCAAATGATACAGATTGTGCGTGTACATGTTATGTAAAGATCCAGGAAGAAGTCAGTCACAGAAGTCAATCAATAAATAAACAACAAGTAAACAAACAACGAAACTATTCGAATGAAAAAATAACGTTAACCCAGTCAACCAAGCCTGCCAGCTAGCCCAGCCTGCAGGGCCCCTGACCTGCAGATTACGGGCAGCACGACGCTTGCAGCTGCTCGAGAGCCCAAGCAGCTCGATTCTGGCCGGGTCCCTGCGCGCGCCGAATGCATGCCTGCCGCCTGCAGAAACTCGAGCCCAGGGCCTGCAGGCCGGGCCGGGATTCTGCCTGTTTTTGAGAGGGCAGCACGGTCACACTAATGTGGCCAATCAAATTATCGACATCTGCGACATTGTTATTAGTGCAACCGTGCTGCCCTCTTACGGGTGTAGACCGCGCATGTAGCTATTTTCGTAAAATATATGCTGCCGAATAATGAAAATTACGCCTCGTATACGAAAAAAATAAGACTTTTGAGGACGATTGCGGCCTAGATTGATCTTTTATATAGCATTTTTGACTACTGAAAATACAGTGTTTGTATTATCAAGAAATGAGAACGCGAATCCCGCATCCTTGCAATCCTGCAAATGGGCAGAATACCGGCCGCGGCCCGGCCGGCAGGCCCTGGGCTCGAGTTTCTGAAGGCGGCAGGCATGCATTCTGCGCGCGCAGAGACCCGGCCAGAATCAGTTAGGCGTGCTGACTGGGAACGTAGCATTTACTTAAAAGAATAATGACAATGTAATAAGAAACGAGCCACAAATTTAACGATTACCTTAAAATCTAAATCTTTGAGGGCAGAAGTCGTATTTTTGAAATAGCATAAAATTTTTCGAAACAAAGATTAACACGTTCGACAGCCAACGAATGTACGAGGTTATATAATAAAGTGAAATTGTAATTTTTTGTTTCTTAATATAATCCAAGTAATTTATTTTGTTCATGTAAAATGTCAGAGTGTAAGAGAAAGTAGAAAAGTTAAAAATAAAGTTGAAAACAACAACATGTTCATTGTCGAAACAAGAAATTACATATTGCTTCGTTAGGAGGTTGATTTATGAATCTACGTCGGTCTAGTTACTCGTGGTACACGTTTTCCTATTCTAAATTCTATGCTTCGTTTCCCTCGGCTCACCCTATATACATTTATATACACAATTCACTTTCGATGTAATAAATGACGTTGATAAATTAAAATTAAATTACTTAGGCTAAATTAAATTAAAATAAATTAATCGTGTGTGATGTCGTTGAAGGATTTCATGAGAAGTCGAACATAGAAAAGAAAACCAGATTGTTGGTAGGTACATTTGGGATTCAGTAGAGCAGGTGTGTTACTAAACATTTAACGAACATTTAATATGACAGACATTTTCAAAACTTCACAAATGTCAGCGAGCGATCTGCAGTTGTTTTGTGCATTATAGAATTACATAAAATATAACGAAACGGATATTTTTACGCTACTTACAAACAAAACTTCAATAATCCACATTGAAATTCTCGTAAGATTATAATGTTAACATCTAGAAAGAAATTGCAATTTTGAGAAACGTTGCTTGAAGTGTTAATTGTATATTATTTACTTAATCACGCAAAGGAATACTTTACGAGGAGATCAATTTAGCAAGAAATTGTTTGTGTTGGTAAAAACTCATCGTATTTACATGGGCGTTGGTATTCAGCTGTTAATAGTTTATATTCGCATTAGTCGATCGTGTCTCTTTGGTCAGATTGTTTGTTGTTTGATTATCTTACTTTATAATTATGTTGACGTAAAATCGTAGTGTCTTTTTCTGACTCTGTACGTCAGGGATGGGCATTTTTGTCACAGTTGAGAGAAAACCGTCTCCCACCAATATCCGCCATTACCATGGAGCAGGGGTGACCAACCTGTGGCGCATTGGATGATTCCAAGTAGCGCATTTTATCTTTGTGCCTACTTATTCTTTTCAAGTAAGCGCCATAACTGAATCATATTTTCAACAGATGCTGTCGGTTGAATTCATAAAAACAAATTTTTTGACAGTTTACAATTTTAGAATGTGAATTGATCGTCCTGTCGTCCAAGAGATCATTTATCACTAGACGGCCGATGTTTATTCAAAATATAACTTTTCTACCTGAATTGTAACATACTGGAATAAAATAGAAATTTATTTTCTGTCTAAATATGTTTGATAGGTTAAAAATAATGTAGCAGTATTTATAAATTCATCTAATGTTTTCGCCGGTTTAAATTACACATACTCATTTTTGCCATGAATGCATAAAATCCGCTGTCTATTTATTAGTGATTTTCTTAAGCTTTTCCCCATGTTATCTATATTATATATTATCTATATTATTGGAGAAATCCAAGTTTCGATCCTGGAGGATCAACGGTTCAAAAGTTATGAATGTTTAAAGCTGAGCTAACCTCTTAAAAACACTGGAAATAGCTCGACTTTAAACATTTCTAACTTTTGAACCATTGATCCTCCAGGACCGAAACTTGGATTTCTCGCATCTTCTCGTCCAAATCTACTGGATAACATAGGGAAAAACAAAAATTTCTGGTTACGCAAGGAAAAGAGCAGCCATTATAGGCCATCCTACTGTGGCGCATTATATCCCATTTATTCTTTTGAAGTAGGCGCCATAACTGAATCCATCTTTATATTTTCAACACCTGAGTGCTCTCACTTCAATTCATACGGCCTTCTTACTCATCAGTATGTCGCAATTTTTTGACAGTTTACAATTGTAGGATGCGAATTGCAGGGTTCGCGACAGCGATCGCCTTCTCGATCGGTGCTCCAATAAACGTGTGTCTTTTGAACTGGCGTAAATTAGTTAATTTAGTTGCGTGATCGAGTTATCCCTTTTCCTCCCCTAAGCGAAGTAGATCCTATCCCTATTCCTATATTCCAACCCCAACAATGAACATAAGAAGCTAGAAGAAGTGCTGGAATTGTATGGCGCATCTGAACTCGTATGCGAACAAAATTGACGCATGGTGTGTAAAAGGTTGGCCATGAAGGAACCCCTGGCATGAAGGAACGAGAAAGAGAGGTTGGTGGGAGAAGCAGGCGTTCGAGGGGCCCCTACCGTGTCCATCACTCTGTACGTAATTGATTAACAGCTAGTGTATCCTCTATATACAGTGAAACACGAAAGTATTTGATCGCACTTTAAAACAGTATAATTTTTTTATAAATTGTATCAAACGACCTGATGTTTTGTAAGCAATTAGAAGCATTGGTTTACTAAATGGTCTGCAAAAAAGATTTTCCAAAAATTACAATTTACAAGGTTGCATGCAAAAATAAAAAAAGCTTTTTTAAAACTTTTTTATTTGGGCCCTTAATGAAAATTTAAAATATATGTGTTGTAGATCTATTTTAGTTATACACATGCTGAAAATTTCATCAAAATCGATCATCATATCCAAGAGCTACAAGTGGTTAAATATGGTGACAATCATAGTTTTTCGCGGCTTTTGGTCAGTTTCTGCTTAAAGTCCACAGATTCTTACATCTTTTGATGCGCGTCGTTTTTTTATGACTAAAGGGGCCCATTCACGGTCAAGCATATTGTGCAACAATTCCTATTGCGCTACATGATTGACCGTGAATGGTAATGATTGACGAATTGCAACATGTTAATATGTTGTGCAATATGTTGCGCAACATGTTGCACAATATGCTTGACCGTGAATGGGCACCTTTACATACATCTACAAAACGTACATATTAAATTTTCATTACGGGCTCTAATGAAAAAGTTATAAATAGTGCCTCTTTTACTGTCTCATGTAATTCTTAGCAATTGCAATTTTGTCAAAATCTTTTTTGCATGTCATTTGGTAAATCAATTTTTCGAATTACTCAAAAAAGGTCAGGTCGTTTGGTCTGATCCTTAAAAAAGTTATTACCGTTTTAAAGTGCGTTCAAATACTTTCGTGGTTCGCTGCGGTTTTCTTCTAAAGAATTCTCTTCTAAAGAATTCCCGGCGTTGGAAATTATTTCTTGCTGAATTCGCTCCTGAAGTGAAAACGTTTCGTCGTCGGATAAATACAATAACGCTACGAAGAACCATGAATTATTATAAAATATCATTCACCGACACTTAGACTGACAAAATGTATGTAGACCGGGGATTGCGATCGTGTGCGTAACAATAAGATCGTCTAACTTGAATAGAATCGGAAATATCCACAGCTACGTAAAAAGATGAAGATGCGGGAGCACGGAGGAGGAGGATCTCGTTGACAAAATTTTTGTAGAAAACTTTAAGCAAACGCGTACCTTGGTTTTGTTCTCGAGGCAAAAGTTAGCGACTTGTAATCTCGGGCGTTATCGGTGCCGACGGATTCGATTATTATTAAACGACAATGATCGTTGGAGGTGGTCTCTCGAAACTTTGTGCAATCAATTTTGGCAAAACTCGATGGTATGAGCTAGTTACGCATTTCCAGTTCACGCGTTCCGGAAACAGCGTACGAAAAAGATCGGTGTCCCTGTAGTGATGAATGTCGATCGTGTGTCAATGTCAATAATAATGCTTGGGCTTCTGAAGAATCGCGAATTTTACGAGTATTCGCGAGATGAACCACGTGATGAATTTCCGCGCGACAATCGAGACGACGATGACGATGGTGGTGGGCGAGTTCGTGATCTGCGACAATGTTCGTTAGGAATCGGAAACAGGAAGGGTCGACGGACACCGCAACGTGTCCTCGCTGCTTCGACTTCTTTGCTTCCTTATGCGGTGAATCGGCCTGTGTCAACCAATCTTTATCCATCGATCAATCGAGTATTGGAGGGCGGCGAGCCATCTGCAAAGCAAACAATTTCTCATCAGAACCCATTCGATTAACCCTCGGAATCCTGCGAGTTCTACAGGGTGTTTCGTTTATCTACTAACGGAAATATCTCATGACGCACTGAAGTTACGAAAAAAATTTGTTTACAAAAATTGTTCGGTATGAAGGGAACAATCACATGGTATAATTTTTTCAGGATTCGAATGATGGAGGAAGAAATTTCAAAGAGAAATTAATTTTTTTAAATGGAACCATATATTTTTTCATGACACGATAGCATTTTCCAAGACGAATTTTTTACAAAAATCGTCTCGGTATGATGGGAACAATCACATGGTGTAATTTTTTTCAGGATTCGAATGGTGGGGGGAGTTATTTCAAAATCAAATTAATTTTTTTAAATGGAACCATCTTTTTGTCATAACACGATATTTTCCAATATACGAATTCAATGACATATCACATTATGTTATTTACTGTTACAAGACATTTGAATGAAGGAAAACTAAAGTAAAGATACAATTTAGCAATGTTAAAATTAATTTTTCAAGCTGCTTTTTATAGTTCCGTATCGTTTGAACTATTACTTAATAACATCACTACACAAATGAACAAAATTCTTTACTTCGAAAAATTGTACTTTGGCCAGCTATTGGGAATTTTTGCACACTGTGCGACAGGTTTTCTTAAATCAAAGCTTTACTGTTTAAGGAATTGAAAGCAGGATGTGTCGATCCTGAAGCAGAAACAGTGTTGTCCCTGAAGGATTAAAGAGTTGCATACAGTGAGTCAGGAAAGGATCCGAACGCTCTGAAATGAAAAGTTTCACGCTTAAAAAATATAAGTCATATTATGAATTATGAAATACTTTTATTCCTATAGTAAGAATTTTAATTAATTTTGAAGTGTCTTTGATAACATAAACAATACTTATAAAACATTTCTTAGTAACATCGGCTAAATGAATGCCACAAAAGTATTCGCACGATGAAAGTTGTAATACAAAACAAACCTTGAATGTGACAAACTGTAAACATTGGCTTTGTCAGTTGGCATTATACACTTTCCGCGTTCAGTGCTGCGAGTATTAATAAGATTGTAGAAGTTATATTAATAATGTACACAAAAAAATCAGAAACAAGCATCACTGAAAATTGATAATGAAGGCAAAAGCTATGGTGAAATAGCTCAATTATTAGGGAGAAGTAAATCTACCGTTTATTACATAGTGAAAAAGTTAAAAACCACTAGAATCCTTCAGGATAAAGTCCGTTCTGGCCAGCCCAAGAAATTGACGAAGATGGAAGAAAATGCAATTGTGCGTGAAATAAAAAAAGACCCTACAATTTCTGGTCCAAAACTTGCAACACTAGTCGCCAATAGTTTTAAAAAACAAGTGCATCCTAAACATTATCGAAGAATCCTTCGTGGAAACGATTTTCAAGGTTGTATTCCTCGAAAGAAGCCGTTTATTAGCAAAGTTAATAAGCAGAAGAGATTAAATTTCGCTAAAAAATATGTCAATAAAGATAAAGATTTTTGGAAACGCATTATATATTCTATTATATTATATATATTATATATATTATTCGAAAGCAAATTTAACATATTTGAACCAGATGGATACCTGAAAATTTGGAGATTAGCAAATAGAGAAATGGATCTTAAAAACCTACGTCCAACCGTGAAGCATGGGGGTGGATCGATAATGGTATGGAGATGTATGAGAGCCAACGGTGTTGGAAACTTCGTTATTATCGAAGGAATATTAGATAAATATGAATATCTGCAAATATTAAAAGATAATTTGAAACAAAGTGCGGAAAAATTAGGGGTAGTAGAGAATTTTCATTTTCAATAGGACAATAATCCGAAATATACTGCACATATCGTTAAACAATGGATCATATACAACGTACCCCACATTTTAGAAACACCCCCACAAAGTCCGGACATCAACCCTATAGAACACTTAGTAAATATAATACTAATTCCAAGGAAGCATTAAAAACCAACATTTTTGAAGTTTGGAACAGTATAAAGAAAGATATTACTGAATATTTGGTTGATAGCATGCAACAACGTTTGCAAGCCGTAATAAGGGCTCACGGTGGTCCGACAAAATATTAAAACAATGTAATTTGTTTAAAATATATACTGTTATTTAGTCGTTCGAATACTTTTGTGGCGTTCATTTAGCCGATGTTACTAAGAAATGATTTATAAGTATTGTTTATGTTATCAGAGAGACTTTAAATTTAACATGTATAATCATGATACTGATACGTTACTGTAGAAATAAAAATATTTTGTAATTCGTTATATGACTCATATTTTTTAAATGTGAAACTTTTCATTTCAAAGCGTTCGAATACTTTCGTGACTCACTGTAAATGCTTGGATCCCAGGTTAAAAATTGGCGTGTTGATACAGGTTTTGCACTTCAAATTCAACCTTTTGCAAGTCAAATACACCCTTTTCCAAATCAATTTCTCTCTTTTCCAAATCAATTTCAACCTTTTACAAAGAAAGTATTTTGGAATAAGTTCCTGTAAAAAAATCAAATCAAATGTAAATTATTTGTTAGGAAATTCAAAATTTTATCTATTGCAAATATGTATATGAAATACATATTTAAAAGTAATTACCTACCAATTCATTAACTTGAATTATTTATAAAACTGAAAACTAAAAACTGTATGTTGATATGTACATATATTCATTGTAGCCGTTTCCTAATTAATAAATTTTAAAAATGAAATTGCATATGTATTTATTTGAAGCGTATTCAGTATTGAGTCTTACGTTTTCCTCGCAATAATGACACCGTTCACGCGTGTCTAAATAAATATATAATTTAATCTAAATGAATAAATAATTAATTTTAAATATTCTTAATGGGCGAAATTGATTTGCAAAAGGGTGAATTTCGAGTGCAAAACCATATTTTTTATATATTTCTTGTTTCGAGATATTTAAATGTTGAAATAACAAGCATGCACTGTCTAACGATTCATTTTTGACAATGTCATAAAACTTATCATCGAATTATTATCGAATAATTTAGTAAAAGAATGTGATATGAAATTATTCCAATGAACTCATTTTTTTTTTAATTTTCACTTAGACTACTTTCATAATCATGAGCACATATCTGCACACAGTTTTCATACATTACAAAGTTAATAAATTGGTAATTACTTTTAAATAAGTATTTGATGCACATCTTTGCAATAAATAAAATTTTGAATTTCTTAACAGTTTATTTAGATTTGATTTGATTTCTTTCACAAAAACTTACTTAAAAATGCCTTATTTGTAAAAGGTTGAAATTGATTTGCAATAGGTTGAAATTGATTTGTAAAAGGGTGAATTTGAAGTGCAAAATGGTGAAAATGATTCGCAAAAGTGTAAAATTGATTAGCAAAAGGATGAATTTTTTACTGAAAAATCTATAAATGATTTCTGAACAATTCTTTACCGTTTCTTGTCCATATCGGATTCAGTGGCAAAGATGTAGCTCCTCTGTGTCGGGTCCGGCGGTTGCAGTGCGAAAGTGTGCCTCCTACCGCCGGAAGTCGGCGCGCTGCCGTGCACTCTGAAGCCGTGAAGACAGGCGACGCCGAAAGCTTTCTCGGCGTTCGCGTCGTCGTAGAAGTAGATCGCGGCGTTTTTCAGCACGCAGTATCGCCTGGACCAGCCGGTCGGTGAGGATGTCTTTCTGGCGTGCTCTTGCTGCTTGCTCAGGTATCCCAAGCAATCTGGTCTCTGAATGGCGCACGGCGCCATTTCACGCATTCTCAGCGATGCTTCGAGCCAGGTGTCGACCTGCAAATGTCGCCAGGAACGTTCAACGAAACCGTAGAATGTGCCCGAGGTATCTCGACTGGGTAATTAACACGACGTTCCGTGCCAAGCCGTCTTTGCTCGATTTTTCATTCAGGCCATTTGATATTTTGACTATAGATTGATATATTATCACTAGACAGCGGATTTTTATGCAAAATAAAAATTTTCCTTCGTAGTTTGTTTAATAGATTGAAAATAATATAACAGTATTTTCAAATTCTTTTAATAATTTGACTGTTTCAAATTGCACCTACTCATTTTTGTCGTAAATGCATAAAATCCGCTATCTAATTATCACACAATATTTCATTATCACATCAATCCATAAGTAATTAGCTTGTACAGAGTAGTTATCACATCGTGTACCATCTGTGGTATTCCAACAAACTCGAGTAAAATAAAAACTTATTTTCTTTCTCAATATGTTTAATAGGATGGGAATAGTGTAGGTGTTACATGTTAGATGCGTTGGTGACGATCGATCGTCGGCGATCAGCTGGAACGATCTGGCGATCGTCTGCTCGTCTCGTTGGTTGTCATTACGAGCCGACGATTTGTTAATAGCAACCGATGTTCGTCTGCTAAATAATTTTCGGTAGCGAGCGTCAGATTGTAACGAACTGTTAAAACAACCATTTAAATAAACCTCCTATAATAGGATGTATAATTTTTAACTTCTCGATTTATAGGGAAGTTATTGTAATGACCCTGAAAATCGAAAATCGATTTTTTAGCAGATCTTCACATTTCAAGGTCATTGGAGTCATTTTAGACTATTTTCAGCAAAATGTTTGTGTGTGTGTGTTTGTGTGTGTGTGTGTGTGTGTGTGTGTGTGTGTGTGTGTGTGTGTGTGTGTGTGCGCGCGTGCGTGCGTATGTATGTCCGTGCGTATGGTATCAAATTTTTCGTTAACGTTTTCTGAAAAAGTAACAACGCCATCAGAATGATGAATGATGCAATCGATGTGCCCCGCTGTAACTTAGAGCTGATTAGATTTTGATCCAATTTGGTCCAGTAGTTTTTTAGTTTTTTTCGAAAGAATTTGATTCAACAATGCAATTTATACGGGAGGACGGAAATTTTCCACCGAAGAAACAAACGTAATTATATATACATATATATATATATATATATAAATATATTTTTAATAAAAAATTATATATATATATTTTTTTTTTTTAAATTTGAAAGACTACATACGTCATGTGGTTGTGCACACCCTATATGCTCTCGGTTAAGCCTTAGCGTTTACTTACTAGTATAACGTCTTAGTACGATAGTAATGGTGCTTTAGCATTATTTAAATTGAAATATCTCCTGAATCACTAACTTTTCGACATGCATAGGTTAGTACTTTTTTTTATAACGAATGTTCAGCTGCATCGATTGATGATATGTGGGAAGGCTTGTGGAGCATTTGCAATTTATTTTGCAACATTATTCTGCTATAACAAGGAACCAAGCGAGCAACGAGCATACGATATTGGTTTAATGCGACGCCATATAGCAAACATTTTGATAAGTAGAAAACTATTGAATTTCCGAAAAACGTATAATCTTCTTAAAACGTACACTTAATAATGATAATAATATACTGCAACTAACAAATCGGGAAGTTCTTGGAGAACAACAAATAAAAAACATTAATAGCTGTAGGCCCTACTAGCCATGTGTACCACTAACCCTCTCGCAAGAACAGTCCTACTCGCGAGCTCGCGAAGCGAGCGAGCAACAATAACCCTACCCGCGAGCTAGCGAAGCAAGCGAGCAACAATAACCCTCTAGTTTAATTCTTCTAATGCTTTTACGGGGTAGACTCTCGTTTCCAGGATTGCAAGGGTGCGGGATGCGCCCCCTCATTCCTCGATAATGCAAAGATGGAGTTTTTCAGTAGTCAAAAACGTTAGATAAAAGATCAGTCTAGGCCGCAATCGCTTCAAAAGTTCTATTTTTACGTTTACGAGGCGTAATTTGCATTATTCGGAAGCATAAAGCTGCGAATGTAAATTACTGAAGAATGTAAATTACGCCTCGTAAACGTAAAAATAGGACTTCTGAGCAGACCTTGAAGGAAACTGTTAAAATTTTCAATCAGTTCTGATGTAACAGTTATTTTTTGATGTTCAACTTTTCTGATCTGAGAAACCAGATATAAATTCACTGAAACTTTCACTCCATATATTCATGCAAACATAGAAAATTTTTTTCCAGGAAATGGGAAAAAGTTCCAGTTGGGCAGTAACAGTCATTCTGCTTAGAAAAAGTTAAAGTGCTTTTAAACTAATTTACCGTTTAGTATTACATAGGTTCGAGGTTGAAACCTTGAATCATTCTATAAAGTTCTAGTTGTGTACAACCATTCGGATGTGAAATGGAGAATCTTCGAAGAAATACGAAGGATTCAATGAATATTTGTCATACAAAATAAAAATTGCAGGATATTGTTTACAGAATTCAGTTACGTTGAAAAGTAGCAAAATTCAAGACTTTAAAATCTTATTATCGTTTCTGAGTGAAAACAATACCGTAAAATTACTAAAAATGATTTAAATTCAAATTTTAACATTTCCTTTATTATTTACATGATTTAGCATTAAATTATGTTACAGATATTCCCCTTCTCCCATATTTATCTTCTGTTTAATAACTATTTCTAAAAATTCTCGCATTCGTTTTTATTTCTTTATATCTTCTCAAATGTGCATTTAATAAAATATTACACATATACAGTTACTTTGAACGTTTTAATGTAAAGAGAAAACCAGATATTTGCAAAAAGATCTGGCGACTATCACATAATATTTAGAGAKYYATKRAGKWSSTRCAWWACATKKGCAAWGAACYATTTCAGMASTGAWMGTGGKMRMAKAAMYAAATGCATTRGTWMYWAACRYGTTWRKWACYAATGCATTTRKTTMTKYKMCCASWTTCRYTGCTGAAATRGTTCWTTRMCCATKTWATGYASSWMCTYMATRRMTCTCTAAATATTATGTGATAGTCGCCAGATCTTTTTGCAAATATCTGGTTTTCTCTTTACATTAAAACGTTCAAAGTAACTGTATATGTGTAATATTTTATTAAATGCACATTTGAGAAGATATAAAGAAACTTCGCATAGTAGGGAATCGTTGGCTATAAAATTGAAAAATAATTCGGAGTGCAAAGGGTTAACAATTAATTTACATTTGATTTGTTTTACAAAATCTTACTTGAAAATACTTTATTTATAAAGGTTGAAATTGATTTGCAAAATGGTGAAATTGATTTGTGCAAAATGGTGTATTTGACTTGCAAAAGGGTGAATTTGGACTGCAAAAACCTGTACATTACGAGGTTAATGAATTGATAACAACTTTTAAATAAGTATTGGTGTACATCTTTGCAATAAATATAATTTCAAATTTTTCAACAATTAATTTACATTTGGTTTGGCTTTTTTTTATAAAAATTTATTTAGATACACTTTATTTGTAAAAGGGTGAAATTGATTTGCAAAACGGTGAAATTGATTTGCAAAACGGTGAAATTGATTTGCAGAAGGGTGAATTCAAATGCAAAACCTGTATGATAAAAAATTTGTTGTAAAAACTCGGTCGAAGTCTAAACCGAATAGTTTGATCCACACTTGTAACTCTTCTCCGGCTCGGTCATGCGATTTCGTGGAACTGCTTAACTGTCAAAGCAAATCCGGACGTTGAGCAACTCGCACAACTAACTATATCGGCGAACTCCGGGAATTTCAAACAAATCTTATTTTCTGAAATCGGCGAGAACAAGGGCAAGTTTCCGCATTTCGTTAGATCCACGGACATTCGCATTTGAATGCTGGATCCGGAGAGCCTCGAAATTTATCGCAACTTTGCCAGTTCCTATTATGGAGTCAACAAAAGAGTCGACATACGGGAACTCCCACCAGTTTCCCGGTTGAAAGAAACTCTCTCACCCCCCTCTTTGGCTTCTTTGATCAATATCTTGAATGTTGAGAATTCGGCTACAGTCACTAAAAGTAGGGATGCGTTCGAGCCTATAGCGTAAATATGTATTATATTTGCTTTTGCATATCGATTTGTAGAGATGATCACGAAACCTCGCTTCTACAGAGTGTCCCATTTGGGTTGAACCATTCGAATATCTCTGAAATTATTCACGACATCGAAGAATGTTTCAAACAAAAGTTATGTGGTTGAGGAATGAGGGCACACTTCTACGTTAATGGTATTTTCTGTAGTTGGAGAAGTAAAGGGCATCTGAAGATCACTTGTAATTTTTTTCAGTAGAACCAATACACCAATCGACGCAGTTCGTTATTCCCCATTCGAAATTATTGAGCTTCTTATTTTTTAGTAGTTTTTCTGTGATTGGAGGAGTAGAGGGCATATGAAGGTCGCTTTCAATATTTTCTAATACACCAATCGATGTTCGTTATTCCTCATACGTAGTTATTGACCTTCTTATAGTAAAACCATTAGTTCAGATTATATTTCAATTCTATGTGAATTGTTTTTGCAGCAGAGAGCATCTGAAGGTCATCTGAAGATCACCTTTAATTTTTGTTTAGTAGAATCAATACACCAATTGATGCAGTTCATTATTCCCCATTCGAAATTATTGACCTTCTTATTTTTTAATGGTTTTCCTGTAGTTGGAGGAGTAGAGGGCATCTGAAGGTCACTTTCAATTTTTTCTGATCAATGCAGTTCGTTATTCCACATTCGAAATTATTGATCTTCTTATAGGTTTTGCAGTTCAAATTGACCCTTTTGCAAGACAAATTCAACCTTACGCTAATCAATTTTACCTTTTTGTAAATCTTTTTAACATTTTCTTCTATCTTTTAAAAATTTTGAATTTCATAACAATTAATTTACATTTGATTTGATTTTTTTTACAAAATCTTATTTAAAGGTACTCTATTTGTAAACGGTTGAATTTGAGTTGCAAAAATGTGAAATTGATTTGCAGAATGGTGAAATTGATTTGCAAAAGGGTGTGTGTGACTTGCAAAAAGTTTTTTAAAATGGTTTTTGTGTAGTAGTAGGAATAAAGGGCATATGTGAAGGTCACTTTCAATTTTTTCTAATATCAATACACCAATCGATGTTGTTCGTTATTCCCCATACGAAATTATATTGCGCTGTGTTGTTTAATCAAATCTGTGTTGCTGTTCTAAATAAGACGATTTTTTGTAAAAACGCAAATCGAAAATACAAGGTACAATATTTTTATCGGATACAACAATTGCGAGAAGTGTGCCTATATTTTTCAATAATTTATTTCCATAATTTGTTCAAGGATGAGAAAAAAAACAGGTGAAGTATATACGACTTAGCGTGCTATGTTGAATGATAATTTTCAGAACGCAATGTGCAATTTTTGTTTGCAGAGTAATAGAGCTTCGACGGAGCCTTATCGACACACCATTGAAAACAGAGTATGAATAAGTCATGCGAATAATATTATCCCGAGTGCTCCAAATGCAAAAGGAGAAAGAAAGAAGAACGTTTCCATCATATTTGCGTACGAATACTTCGCATTTTAAGCATGTTCAGACGTGGTTTTTTCAAATTAGAATCACACTTTAGTGCAAAGATATTGAAAATGTTTTTATAAAACAACATAAACCAGTTACTTTTACTGCGGACAATATTTGTTCATACAAAAAAGTTCATACAAAATCGTGGATAAAATTTTGCAATGGTACCTTTTGTTACCGACGAAAACAAAGAAAGACAGAAAAAATCTTGAACTAGTAAATTGTCTTAGAAAAAAGTTATTATATTGTTTATGTACAGGGTGTTCGATCACAGGTGGGAGAAAATGTAAGGGGTATTTCAATGAAACATATATTTATGCAATAAAAAGTGATACAATATTTGCTTATTATATGAAATTGTCACTGTTTAAATATCGACAATTTTTCGAGATTCAGAGATTCAGTGTTCCAATAATTGTTGGATCCACTGTATGTGCTTCAAAGTCACAATAACAATCCTTCAATAAAATACAATAGAAAATGATACGAAGCGTGTTTATTGTACGAAATGGTTGCTTTTTTATGAAATTGTCACTGTTGAAATATCGACAAGTTTTCAAAAGTCAGAAATTCAATGTTCAAATAATTTTTGGATCCACTGTACTTAATGTACTTCAAAGTCGCTATGACAATTATTCAATAAAACGATTATTATACGAAATTGTCACTGTTTAAATATCGACAATTTTTCAGGAGTCAGAAGTTCAGTGTTCAAACAATTTTTGGATCCACTCTATGTACTTCAAAGTTGCAATAACAATTATTCAATAAAATACAGTAGAAAGTGATACGAAACGTGCTTATTATACGAAATTATTGCAACAGTCAGAAATTCAGTGTTCGAATTATTTTGGGAAATAATAATCATTGTGAAAGTTTCATCGAAATCGGTTGATGCAGGAACAGACATCGAAACATGTAAGAATTCTTACATTTATTGGAGTTACAGGCCGAAAATCGTGAAAATCTGCAATTTTTACCATTTTTAAACGTTTGTAGCTCATTGTAACATCGATCAATTTTGATGAAACTTTCAGAATATATTTAGTATCGACATACAGTGAGTCACGAAAGTATTCGAACGCTTTGAAATGAAAAGTTTCACGCTTAAAGGATATGAGTCATATAACGAATTACAAAACATTTTTATTTCTATAGTAATGTATAAGAATCATGATTATACATGTTAAATTTAAAGTTCATTTAGCCGATGTTACTAAGAAATGTTTTATAAGTATTGTTTATGTTATCAAAGGCACTTTAAATTTAACTATTATAGTTAAATAACTATTATATTAATTTAACTTATATATTACTATAGGAATAAAAGTATTTTATAATTCGTAATATGGCTCATATTTTTGAAGCGTGAAACTTTTCATTTCAGAGCGTTCGAAGACTTTCGTGACTCACTGTATATCTACGATCGTGTTTCCTAAATTTTCTATCTAAGCTCACATAAAAAAGTTGCAAAATATAACTATTAGTATTTTCTCTGCAATTCCGACAACTTGAAATTTTTGAATAAAATTTTTTCACATTGTGTAGCAAACCAATTATTCAAAGTTCTCAAAAAACTTCAAATCGTATGGTCCAATATTTAATAGGTTATCGTCTATTTAAGAATATCCGAATATTCGTGGGAGTCACTGTACGTCATAGACGCGAGCATCAGTTACAGTAAACCACGAAAGTATGTGAACGCACTTTAAAACGGTATAACTTTTTTATAATTGTACCAAACGACCTGATGTTTTGTAAGCAATTAGAAGCATCGGTTTACTAAATGATCTGCAAAATTGATTTTCCAAAAATTACAATTTACAAGGTTGCATGCAAAAATAAAAAAAGCATTTTCTAAAACTTTTTTATTTGGGCCCTTAATGACAATTTAAAATATATGTGTTGTAGATCTATTTTAGTTATACACATGCTGAAAATTTCATCAAAATCGATTAACATACTCAAGAGCTACAAGTGGTTAAATGTGGTGAAAATCATAGTCTTTCGTGACTTTTAGTCAGTTTCTGCTTAAAATCCACAGATTCTTACATCTTTTGATGCGCGTCGTTTTTTTCTGCGTCAACCGATTTCGATAAAATTTTCAGCATGTGTATAACTAACATTACATCTATAAAACGCATATTTTAAATTTTCATTACGAGCTCTAATAAAAAAGTTATAAATGTTGCCTCTTTTGCTTTCTCATGTAATTCTTTGCAATTGCAATTTTTTCAAAATCTTTTTTGCATGTCATTTGGTAAATCAATTCTTCTAATTGTTCAAAAAATGTCAGGTCGTTTCGTACAATTATAAAAATGTTGTACTGTTCTAAAGTGCGTTCAAATACTTTCGTGGTTCACTGTATGTACTCATGTGAAATACACTGCTGTTGGTCGGGTTGTAGCATGTTAGGCGGATTTTTCATTGTCAGTAACTAAGAAATGAAGCCGAAGTCGCAATTTTTTAATTCTTCATTTTCGTCTTACATTGTCATGGAGAACCAATCCTTAAATTTTCTCCCACCTGTGTATCGAACACCCTGTATATTGTTTACGTGAAACAACTATTGTACGCAAAATGTTGTAGAATGTTTTTTTATATGGAGCTTCGTTCCCGAGAAAATCTAGTTTGAAATTTCGTGGAGAAAACATGCACATGGTGAACGTCTGGCACAATGCGGGCGGTGCACTGCACAGGAGTTATTGTATATGTGAAAACAAGTGAAAAATGTAAAATACAATTTTACATGCAGAGCTTCGTTTAGAAAAAAATCGCGTTTGAAAATATTCTGTCGAGATTCAAAGAAATGCACCTGTACTGGACAGGTGTTTAAATCGAATTTTTCGAAAAACGAAGTTTCAAAAAAAAAAATGCATTATTTTTCGTTTCGCATTTCTGTTTGTGAAATAGTAACTACTATAGTAAATATTTTTCTTATTGTATTATTTTGGTGGAGAAACAAAATTTTTTATTCCGTTATATTTGAAGGATATTGCACATTAATGTTGTTACAGGTTTGTTAATTGTAAAACCGGCATTTAATACCATGTTGTGTCAAAAGATTTCTTCGTTTTACTAACAATAAATAAAAAAAACATTCTGGTCACGTATAGGGTACATTTCCGCATCCAAGATTTTGTAAATAAACAGATATATGAGTTTTTATAGTAATGTTGTATTTAAATACAACACAATTTTATTGTATCTATGCTTCTTATTCATTATGAAGCCATAACAGATAATCAATATTATTGACTTTGAAGTTCTTATAAATTTTTAATAAAGCTATATCAATATTCATATTCACAGTTTTTGGTCCAAATTCAATTTTTCTACGGAACCCCACAATTTATACGTACTGACTTGAAAAATTTATATTTGTACTGATAATTATAAAATCTCTATTAATTTTACAATAAAATTTAAAAAATTGTACATAGACAATCCTTAAAAAAAAGAATATTATTCAATCATCTGAAATTTAGATTCGGAATATAGAAAAAAAATTTGTTTTTCTTCTAATAATATAAATTTCAACATTTGTAATTTGAATCCCCTTGATTTTCATTTACGTAAACGCAGTAATCAGATTTACTTGTTCTTTGACTAACTTAAAATTCTGTAAGTCATCTTTCAAAATTTGCTTCAAAATTTGATCATTTATTAACAGTCTTCGGTTTCGATTTTATTGCAAGAATGAATATACAAAATATTTTTCAATTAATTTTCCATTTGATGTAAAAGATCAAAGGTCAGATTTCAATGGGACATGTAAATAAAAATTTTATAAAATGTGAACAGTAACGAAGATATTCTTAAAAAAATGTCGTTTTATCTTTCAAATCTGAAAAGTTCAATCAGCAATTGTAACACTTCTCTATCATGCGATTTTCAGCTGCCCAAGCAGATCCGGATGTCGCACAGTTCACGTAATTATACCTCCGATCTGCAGGGTCTTAAAATGCAAGGGTTACGTTTACAAGCTAATAAAAGTGAGATAACATATAGAAACTCCGGACCCTCCAGCATTCGGTACCGATTCTTTCATCGATCCCATTATCGAGCACAGTCTGGAAGGACGCTTATCGAGATGCTTATAACACGTACCTGGTCGTTTCTTTCTATTGCTTCCTTAACGACAGTCGTCCATCGGGTTGCGGCCTCCTCGGTGTCGGCAGCGAGTCGAAGCGTCGGTGCACCCTTTTTCTTTATCGCGAAACTATGTAACCTCAGTTCGGGCGTTTGCTCCACATCGTACTTTATCAGCATTACTGCCCCCAGTAGCTGTGCATCCTGCGAATGAAATTGCACCCTCGTGAACCATTCGTCGTATAAACGATCGTATGTAGACACTTGTCATTTCGATGGATCAAGCGAACCGGGATTCCTTCCTACGAACCGTGGTTGCCAGATTTTCCTTCGATAAGGAATTGTACACCTCGCGACGAAACTAAAGAGTGTACCAACAAGAGCGGAAAATTTTAATTTAGCGCCATTTCTGCTGCTGTGCTTTCAGACTCAAACCGTTATCACAGATCGATGGTAGACAGTCTGCCATTATTAAAAGTGGATCGCTATTCGACACAACAAAAATGGTGAAAATCTAGCGCTTTTGACTACTGAAAAACCCCATCTATGCATTATCGAGACATGGGAAAGCGCATCCCGCACCCTTGCTTTCTCTGGAGTTTTTTGAAGTTAACAGTTTATGTGAACAAATCCACGACCACCCAAGCTTTGAAGGAGGAGATTAGACGCTGTATCCCTGAGATCCAGCCATAATTATGTGAAATGTGATTGAAAATTTCGTCAAAAGAACGCAAATGTATCGGCAAAGCCGAGGAGAGCATTTACCAGATGTGTTGTTCCATACATATTATGATTTCCTCATGTCTACTTTATGATTAATCCTCGGACAACGGGCGATTTTTATAGCTATATACAAAAAAATTAAGGGACCACCTCTGCGAACCCGAAAAATTGCTACCAGTTTACACGATCATAAATAGCCAAAATTGCTGTTAGTCCAGTCAACGAAAAGTTGTAGAGGGAAATGAAAGGAACACAATTTTTGACTTTGGGACTTTGTTCGAACTAGTTAGGAGGTAAACATACCAAAAGTCCTCACTCGTCCTACCTCGCATAGTTTCCGAGATATCCGCGCACAATCTACACTAATTTTGAAAAAAATATTTTTCAATATCAGAGTCGTCAGATCGAGGAAATCGAAGGGACTACAGTTTACTCCAGCTTGCTCCGTCCTCATTGTAGACGGTTACTGTTACCAATCCTTTGTTAAATCGGTAGCCAATATCAAACCGGACATCTCATGCCTCCCACCAACTGAGGGGGCAGCGAAACAACATTCTCTGAGGACATATCACCAAGTCCAGATATAGTTGGGACATGAGCTGCCTCCTCAGATGTATAGGTGGGAACTAACCACCAACAAATTTCTAACCCCGGTTATATCACTGTATAATATAGCGTTTTAATAAGGCAAAAAACGTAAATCAAAATTTTTTTTTCAAAATTAGTGAATTTTGAGCGCGTGTAGCTCGGAAACTATACGAGATAGCGAAAACCTGAATGCACTCAATCTTGTGGCACATTTTGTCAGCTTTAATTTTGTATAGAACGGTCTTATCGCTAGGACGCATAATTTCCAAGATATAAGCGAAAAAGCGGAAAAAGGGACCTTCTAGGTGCCCTCTGCACCCCGCTCACCTCCTAGGAGTGGGGACTTTTAGTATGTTTACCTCCTAACTAGTCCGAACAAAGTCCCAAAGTGAAAAATTGTGTTCCTTCCATTTCCCTCTACTTCTTTGACTGGACTAAGCATTGAAAGTTTCATGCGCATTCTGCCAAACACTGTTTATGTTTTGACAGAATCTTAAGAACAATTGAGAATTGTTGAACGTTTAGTATCTCATATAAAATATGATAATCTACTGAAAAGATAGTCGTCTTAAACTTTTGTGCGCTACTGTATGTTACTCACCGTGTCAGTCTTGTAGTAGTAGAGGCAATTGTCACGGCGCAGAGCAAACCACCTTCGAACCCATTTGTCTGTGTTCGAGGAGGTCGTGGATTTCCTCCAGAGGTAACCGGAACAGATCGGCGCCTCGTCAGCGCCTTCCTTGGTTCCTGGCCTGGCGATCCTCGGTGCCAGTACGTTGCAGGTTCTTATGACTTCGAGTTCAAGGACATCGGTGCCAGAGTGCGCGAGCCTGAGGACCTCCGAGTGCGTCGCGTCCATGACACTTTTACCATTCACTGACAATATAATGTCACCAACTTCAAGACCGGAGGTCTCCGCTGGTGTATCGGGCTCGATACCGGAAACCACCACCGGTTTCGAGCCATGAATACGCAAACCGAACTCTCCGCCGGCCTCGCGTTTCACTATAACCCTCTTGTCGGTCTCTGCAATTAATACCACCTTCATTAGTTGCCTGTATTATGCACCGGGAATAGCGGGAAGTTTCATTCAGGCTCTATGCGAGGGAAATTGTGCCGACCTATCTGATCGTGATAATCGTTGAATCGGATTGCTGTCTATACCAGAGCTTGTTCCCTTAATGATCTTAAGTGGAAGTTAGGACAATTCAGTCGAGTGTTTACGTACACGCTGCGAAAACTGATTTCCCGATAGCGTGTTTTTTTGTGGAAATGTGCTCTTACTCTTTACGTGTTGACTTATTTCATTACAATGGTTCATTAAACTGTTGTGAACGTGTGAATGAGATGTTGAAAGATATTTCATTGTATTCAGATAAAACAGACACTCTGTATTAAATTGGATCTTTGAGAACATCAAATACTAGTGGTGTGCGTGTCAGTCGGGTCGAGACGAGAATTTTTTTCGAGATCGAGACGAGTTCTTGAAAATTTTGAAGTTCTCGATTATGTCGAGATTCCCGAAATTATCTAGATTATCGAGATTCTCGAAAATTTCAGGGTTTTCAGTACTCGATTACCGTTATCCGATATATGAGGCGTTTCCGAAAACCACATTATAAAATTTATTCATTGAATCTTTTATTTTATCCCGATGTTTTCGAGAATTTCAATACTTTCCCTTAACGGGATTCTCGATAATTTCGAGAATCTCGAACATTTTCGGGAATCTCGACATAATCAAGAAACCCGAAATTTTCGAGAACCCGACCCGACTCGTCCCGACCATCGAGATCCCTACATTTTCGGGTTCTCACACCCCTATTAAATACTGAGTAAAATAATATACAGTGACTCCCATTAATATTCGGACACTCTTAAAAAGACGATAACTTTTGAAGTGAAACTTTTTTTCTGAGGGGGCTACAATTTTCGAGCGTTACGAAAATTCTGATCGCCTGAGGGGAATAGTTAGGTACGTGGTGGGGGAACCTGTAGAGGAGTAGAGTGCATAAGCGGCGACGCCACTCCAACGCAAGCAACAAAGCGGTCGAAAGGGAAGACGGCAGGGGGGGATAGGTACTTTATAAGTAACATTCATTTTTATGTATAGTGTGATTGAAAATGTAAAAAAGACGTATAGACTTAAGAGATTAGCTTTATAAGTTGATGGCGCAATAGGGTTAGAATGAACTATATTTTACTATTCATAGTTTATTCACACACAATGCAAAAGGTATAAATACATAAAAGTAGTATTAATAATAGTATTAATGATACTATCAACTTGGAAAACACACGGTTACATATTTCGAACGTTATGGCAAGAACATGTGCTGAGCAGCGAGCTTTACACGCGATGCAGAGAGCGAAGCGATGCGCCACGGCGGGCCCCAACATTACTCGCGGCGGGAATTATAACCCAATTACATAAGTGTAATTCATTTTTATTATTACTTATTTTTTTAAATGAAACTTTCATCAATATATTCGTGACATTTCTGTGATCAGAAAAAGACCAAACACGATATAATTTCAACTGTATTTAGTGGTTTAATCGACGATAAACTTTTTGGGCGCAAAAAAATTTGTCAACACAAATAATAATTGAAATTGTATTTATAAATAACAATTAACTTTATTATTTTAAAGTTCATTTAGACTTGCTCAATTAATAAATAATTATTTTTGCTTTTTATTTTTTTGCTTTTGTTCTTTAATTTTTTTTTTATTCAGTTGGAGATCGTGATTTAACATCATGCCTAAAAATAATGTCATTTGAGATCATACCCGCATCCTTACTATCTCATTTATTATCTCTTGTTCAATAAAAAAATACTAATAATTTATCTCTATCTATACCTAATAAGCAAGAAGTTTCACTTCTTGCGCGTGGACTTCACGCACACGATTTTTTAATATTGTACTATACGATTTGAACTTTTTTTGGGAAGCTAGAGCAATTAGTTTGCTACAGGATGTGAAAAATTTTTTTTTCAAAAATTGCAATTGATCAGAATTGTAGAAAAAATACTAAAAGTTTCTTTCTAAGCATTTTTCAACTTTTTTATGTGTGCGGGCCTATATTGAAAATTTGGAAAATACGTTTTGTGGATCTGTGTCAATTAAATATATTCTGAAAATTTCGTCAAAATCGGTCGACGTTGCAATGAGCTACAAACGTTTAAAGATGGTAAAAATTTCAGATTTTCACGATTTTCGGCCCATAAGTACAGTAAATCTAAGGATCCTTACATCTTTCAATGCCTGTCGTTTTTTTCCGCATCAACCGATTTCGATGAAACTTTCATAGTGCATATAATCCAAAAAATTGCAAAAAATTGTGAAATGCAACTTTTAGTATTTTCTCTGCAATTCTGACAACTGGTAATTATTTTCAAAAATTTTAGTCACGTTGTGCAGCAAACCAATTGTTCTAACTTCCCAAAAAATTTCAAATCGTATAGTCCTATATTACAAATATTGTCGTCTTTTAAAAAGTGTCCGAGCCACTGTATGTAGAGTTGAAATACGAATGGTGTATATATATGTGTGTGTATATTAACAGACAACCCTATATATAGTCAAATTCATAAAAATAGAGAACCAGAGATAACGGAATTGTAAAATTACGATCGCCAACGAATTGCAAAAAGAAGGCAGATTGAAACGAGCGCCCGCACTAAACACGTCGATCGTTAACATTTGGTTATCCGTGTGTCCAAATACGTTAATAAACCCGCTTTTCCTTACGGCTTTACCTTACAATAATAATAAATTATTATACAGAGGTTCTCTCTTAACTATTGTTAATCGTTTATAACTCGCAAATCATCAATAAATGCGAAAAAATGTTTCATACGAAACTTTGAAGGACACATGAAGATCATATTCATTTTTTAAAGATATTAAATAATCATGTCATTGTTTATGCACAATTCGATTCATTTCGGTATTCTGAGTAAAAATGTATTAACCTATTTTAATATAGCGAATCCCTATTATTCGTGTACACTAGAATCTAGTACTAGTGACTAGAACAGTGATGGCGAAACTTTTTGAAAAGTGGGTCAGAATTATTCTTATTTCTTTTTTAAATACTAACCCGTGGATCATAAGGCAGTGGCCTCAATTAGAGGAGAGGGAGGGAGGGTAAAAAGGGTGCCAATTATTTGGAAACATCGCACATTTTGTTAAGAGATAAAGTTGGCAGTTGATTCTTTTTGGTTCTCACTTTTGATATAATCAAAAAAAGGTTTTAGTTTCCTTTTTGATTTATAACTTTAACTTTTGCACATTCCACTTGGATTTTTGTTATTTTTTATTTATATATTTTATTTTTATTTATTTATTAATTTTTTTATAAATCTGACATTACA
>CM052250.1:11795010-11860089 GCA_028455795.1 Lasioglossum marginatum | reverse complement strand
TTTTCAGGACTATCTGTATAGGGCTAGGAAAAATTATTTTATACTTTTTAGTCCGTCTTAAAAACGAGGTATATTAAAAATTTTTTTTATTTAAATAATTATTTAGTCATAAGTGGGTTGAAATGTTTATCGTCTTGCAAATATTTAATTATTTCATTCCCGTGTTTCGTTCATCTAATTCCAATATTCATTTACTTATCAATATTCATCCAATAATAATGTACAACTCAGTTCTAAATGAAAAATAATAAGAAAGTTTAATAATTTACCAATAATATCTACCTACAGCCCCGCTCAAAAGTGTGTGGACACTTTGTTGCAAGTATAATTTATTCTAATAGTACCAAATTGTACAATTTAATTATTAAATACTGTTATTTAATTATTAAAATACTGTTTCAATCTACGATTGTCCATTAGCGTCGTAGGCTGTCTTCTCAAGACAATAACAATAATTATTGGTGAGATATCTAATGGACTATTATTAATTGTATAAACTGGAGCGCATAAAATTGAATAAAACTGATCAAAGATTCATATAAAAATTCAACGTGTTGTTCCATATTTTTGAGCGGGAGTGTATATATCATAGATATAAAAATAATTTTTTTATTTATCGACAAAAGTATTAAAGAAGTTTTAAAAAGGTATTTAAACATTTAAAGTGGGTAACCGGTTATCGACATAAGGGTTGAAAAAAAATTTCGGAATATGATACTCACATAATTATTACTAAAATATATTCAACGAAATGAATTGGATCAAAAGTGTAATTCAATTTATTCTACAATTTTCTATCATCCACTGTTTATTTAATGTGCAGCTTATAGTTAATCAAACGATAGGGAGTCTAAATCTAAAAATACGGTTACATTATTTTCAATCTGTTAGACATATTAGAAAAGAAAATAAGTTTCGATTTCACTCCAGTTTGTTGTAATTCAGGTAGAAAACGTCTATTTTGCATATGGATTCGGTGTAGTTTCTAATTACTTATCCGCTAGTAATTACAAACTGTAGACCTTAAAAGATTTGTATCTTCAATTGATATATTATATTTATAACTCGTAAGTAAAAAATCAGAGTGGTTTTTTATACTTTCCCGGTTTTTTTTATATTAATTTAAGCCTTTTATGTAATGTTTGTACACCTGATTTTTTAAATTTTGAATATAAAAATAATATGGATTTATTTGAAATAATAACGATTTAAAATAGTATATTATTTCGATATTTCTTTATTTCAAGTTTGTTAAAAGAAATATAACGATAATCTGAAAATATAGTGCAACAAAGGGTGTCGGTATAAACTGTTAGCTGATATAATTTTGAAGAACAATTTCGCAATTATCTGAGATAATCCCAAATAATTATGAAATAAAATAGAAATTAATAAGAATAGATTGATAAAATAAATTAAAATAGAGAACTTTTATTGAAATTTCTACATATTTACAGTATATTTTAAAGGAAATGCATACAGGGTGAGTGACAATTTCCTCAAAGTCAGTTCACCTTTTTTTTAATACTTCGTATTTTAATTACCAATTTAATACGACCTATAATATGATGAACAAACAATTGGAAAAACTCAAGATCACCTTGATATCTCAGAAAAAGTAAAATATGAAAAATCAAATTGTACTCATTCAATGCATTCGTTATTATGCAACAGTGTCAGATGGAGAAGCAACGTGTCATTTTAGAAAAGAAGTTAATAAAATAGTACAGCGTTGATAAAATTAGAATTGATTCCTTAATTTTCAAGATCGTCGATGTTTTGTTTTAAATAACTACATATATTTTCGTGTTGCAAAGCGTAGCTCACAAAAATATATTGGTTTGGAAAGAAAGTTCGTAGAGTTTTCAAATTAAGAATCGACGATAAAATTAAGGTATTCATTCATATGTTTAATTAATAACATGAGAAGTTACCTCGAAAATGGTAAAAAGTAATAGAACAGAACGGGAAATATCTACTGAATAAATCTCTGAATAAATGTCTTATAATTTGATCATCGAATTTCAATTTAAAAATGTACTTTCGTTCCAACCCAATAATACAAAATATAGGAGATTTAATTAATACAGCGTAAGAGGAAGTTAAAATTTAATGCATCTTCGCCAAAACCGGGGATTATCGTTTAATATTTAATATTCCATTAGAGTAGTCGAACAAAGAGCTGAAAGTTGAAACAGTCATTCCGGATGAAGTAGATATTTCGTGAAATTTATGCAACGTCAGCACGTTGAATCGTGCTGAAAAAGTTTCCCACTTTGAATTTAATATCTTTGCGAATCGATATCGTGTTTCAATGAAGTTCGGTAGCTCTGCGAGAAGGAGAGAGAGGAAAAAAGGGAACAACAGAGGTTGGCGACATTTTTGCAAGAGCGAACGGACCACGGTGAACCAATCAGAAGAGTTTCGATCGTTCCATTACAAACAGGAAGTTCCCGTAGTTTGCAGCGTTTGCCGTGTGGATTTGAAGAGATATACATATGTACACCGCAAAGCAAGTGCACAAATAGAAAGGAATACTGACATGAGTAAAAATAAAATGAAAGCGGGACACTGCGCGTCGCTGTGGCTACATAAATAAATGCACATCGAGTTCATTACTTCCTGCACCTCTTTTTTTCTCTGTCGTCGACCACTCCTAACTCGAGATATGTAAAACTATTTCAATTAGCGAGACACCGCGATTCGAAATAGGAAAATTTTGCATACGGTAAACTGTACCGATTACTATGGTATCATGCAGTGTTGGGCAGTATTTAAATAAATAATTATTTATATAAACATTTAAACAAAAAGCTATTTGTTATTTGAATATTCAAATAGAAAGCAAAAATAATTATTTATTATTTGAGAAAGTCTAAATGAATTATTTAAAATAATAAAGTTAATTGTTATTTACAAATACAATTTCAGTTATTATTTGTACTGACTAATATTAATGTATGTTGTGCATTATTTGAGAAGCTTTAGAGCTTTGTCAGTTGAGGCGATTTGCGCGCGATTCGAGTAGCGCGTTTCGAATAATATGCCAAAATCGAACAAACTTTCGGACAATTTGTTTAAAAAAGAGTAGTTTTTAAGGCAAATATGAACTACCTACCAGAAATGAAACTTAGTACAGAATATAGTTGTATTTATGTAAATTACAGATAATAACGATGTTAATTTCACATTTTCATTGTATGTTCAAAATACAAGAAATAAAAGAAAACCAAAAACAATTTTTTTTTGCACCTCAATCCAAATAAGAAATAATCTTTTATTTGCAAATAAGAAATAATAAATATATCTTTTCACTTTTGGTATTATTTAAATGACTTTTATTTAGATAAAAAGTTTAGTTATTATTTGCAATTACAATCACACGTTTATTTATTATTTACTATTTAAATAAAAATTTGCCCAACTCTGGCATCATGCTTCGATTGTTCTTTATTTTAACATTTCTAACACATTACTAGACAGCGGATTTTATGCATTTATAACAAAACTGAATAATTTAAATATAGTATAATTTAAAACAGTAAAAACGTTAGAAGAATTTAAAAATACAGTTATATTATTTTCAACCGATTAAACATTGTAAGAATGAAAACAAATTTCCATTTCGCTGGAGCGGAATCTGGAGATTGTTGCAATTCACATAGAAAATTTTTATTTTGCATTAAGATCCGCTGTCTACACATTACCGACCGGTGATTATTGCATTTTTTAAAAAAATCTATGGTACGTGGCTAAACATTTTTTAATAGAACCTTCAATAGCAACAGCAGTTTTTATTGCGGACTAACAAGTCACTTTCAATAACGTCATCTAATAGTTTCATTTAAGATTGTAATGTGAAAGAAAATTTTTATGCGTTTTTTAATAGATTTTCGGTAGGTAAAGTGTTAATATAATTCCTAATTTATTATGAAGTAATATGTGTAAGCATTTCATGGAAGAATGATGTGTTCTGAGTATAAAAAAAAATTGGTGGCCCTTAAAACCTAATACAACAGAAGAAAATATTAAAAAATAAAATCGATAACATTTTGTACATATTACTGCGGACGAAACAGAGGCATGTACCAATTACTGCGTACGGAAAGAAACTACGAATCTATATAGGCATTACTTTAGACAAATCCTGAGTACAGTAACAAATAAATTTTTTATTTATTACATTTTAATTGAATAAATCTTTTATTAATTCTAACAACGTAGTATAATATCTCATAAATAACTAAATACATTCTTTTAATCTTTTCGGTCACGAATTATTTATTCCTGGAAAAAAATCATGGCTTTACTAAGCAGTTCTTTGAATTAAATTATGATTTTTTTATGTCATTTATGTCAAACATTTGAGTAATATTTATTATCTTTAGTTTGAAGCTGTTTTAAATTAAGAGCATTGTAAAGTTTACTTCTTTGTCTTTCTCGATTGTTTTTTGTTTTTATTCCTTATTCCTGGGCCCTCCGTGGGCAATTTCCATAAAATCTTTATTTTCTCTATGTTACCGATATTCTGTATGTCCGTGCTGCCATCTAGCAGTCCTGCTCGGTAATCGGTGCGCGATCGTCAGACGATTGTTTTTTAAGTTTTCAATTCCATAAGTTTTGTGCACTTCACTTTCCTTCGTTTCTTATTTGTGTTACGGTTTTTTTCATTACTTTTCGATTTAATTTTTGCTATATCTTCTTATTTTATCTACATATAACGCTGCTTATTGTCTTTTACCCACACGTTTTATAATAACCTTTTTTTATTAATCAATTATACCTATAGTCATTACTAGGCTGCGGATTTTATGCATTTATGACAAAAATGAGTAGATGAAAAACAGAAGACACAAGAAACAATTATTAAATATAAAATATAAACTTTATATTATAATATATATTTAATATAAACAAAAATAATTATTAATTCTTGTTATTGAAGCAATCAATTTCATGCACAGAAATGAAATAAATATTTTCTTTTAATAATTTTAGTAACAGTCTAGTCATGATTCAACGATGAATGTTCCTATATACATATATTTTGGGCAGTTTTATGGGATTATCACATTTTATTATAAGCAGTTTGAAAATGTACAGAAAATTTTAATTTTCAATTTCGTAGTTTAATAATGACTAATAATTCTATAATAAATACTTTTATAATCATTGTTATTAATTTGGCATTGACAGTGTCCGAACGTAAGAACACGATGACAAAATAAATCATCAAGTATTAAGAATTTTGTTTAGAAAGATTTTAATTCTGAATTCTAATCTAATTCCATGCTGCATTGTAATTAATTTATTTGATCAATATTACTTGAGCGTTGATTTGAATGTAAAATTGAAGTTCTCCGCATCAATTGCAAGTATCAGAAATTGAATATAAATTGATTTCATGTCTTAATTATTTTAATAAATTGAGGGTAACATTATGATATTTAAAAATCTTTTTAATGTGTTACTGTTTTACAAACGCTGAAGTATAACAGTGTTTTATTAATGCTTGTTGAATATGAACGAACAATTGTTTGAGACAAGAAGTGAACATTCTACATTGAGGAAAACGTTAAGAATAGATGCAGAGCATTTGCATGCAATAAACTAAATTAGTGTCTATAAATATATGTTGGATCTGACCGCATTGAAAACCTTGCTATACATTGTTACAATTTTTTAATAAAATAGAAAAGTTGTGATTGGTTTCGTAACAAATATTTCTAAAAAAAAGGTTGTTAAAAATTCAATCGAAAAGTAATATACCAAGTAAAATTTTTGTGAAATTATCATTTAATGTAGCATGCAAAATAACAAAGCAATTACGTAGCAATTGTTAAGAACAAGCATTGGTTTGTCCGAATTGTATTTTGATAATAAGATTCTTCTTTAGATAATATTAGACCATCATTGTGCTCTTGACAATTTTATATTCTTCTATGATATTTCTTGATCTCGTATTGCTTTGGATAATTTGAGTAAACGAACAAACAGAAATTCAAATAATTCTTGTTATTACGGTTGTGGGTCTTGCGCTCTTCGTTGTTACACTATAATAAATGTATAGACCGTTAGGACTAATGAATAATATTTATTAATTCACGTGGTTACTATATGTATAATATAATGACTTTCTTCAATATGTGACAAGCGATCATGGACGATGATTCAGGACGATTCTCTCTCAAAAAGACCGTTACAAAACTCCACCGCTTTACCGCTCTGCGCGCGCATAACCTCTTCTCGCTAAAATACCCTATACATAGTACCAACCTCGATACAATGGTTCTCCTACGCGACACACTATCAATTCTTCATCTGATTAAATAATTCGTGCTCTCAAAAATTCAATTTACTTCGTGTAGATGCTAAAGAACACTTTTAAAACTGAATGTAGCTAAACTTTAATCATTAATCTACAAAAATTAACAAATCTAAATTCAATAATTAATTTAGTTACTTCTATAATCTCTCCTCGAGGTGAAATTATTTATTATTTTATTTGGACAATGTAATTAAAATAAGAAATGATTTTTTTTAAATGTCAAATGAAAATGAATATTTTATGTCATTTGTAAAATTCAAATAATAAATTATTTTGAATAATTCATTATTCAAATGTTTGTTATTTTACTTCAAATTAAATATACCCAATCGTGCTGGAAATTTCGTTTATGCTGTAGATTAGGTCTATGTATACACGAATGGTATCTACATACATATAATATACTGTTTTCATTTCATCCCCTACATTCCCCATGTGTTAATCTAGCTTTTGAGTTCGCTTTTGAAGCAACTGTCGTTTTTGATCACGTGCTCGTTATGGAAACATACAAAGAAAATACATAGTATTTCTGAACGTAACATTTTCAATGAATATTTTTTGTATTGCGTTGTTCGACACGGCTTGACTAAAGAGAAGCCTATCTATTCATTAGTGAGCCTTTTTGCTTATTTTAAAAGACGAATGCATGTAGAATGTAAAACAGACTTTTGCAAACTCAATTTGTAAAACAAAGAAATACAAAATTATTAATTCACTTCTTTTTTTATAAAATGTCACTCTGGGTGGGATTGTAGCATACGATTATTTCGAGACAACCTATATGTAAATTAATTTATTACCTACAGTTTGCATATTTTAAAATTGGACTTGGCTTCGTTTAGTTAGCAAAATATTAATTTGACTTCTTTTTCTGAAGAAATCAATCTATGAAATATTGTATAAAATCTCTATAACAAAGTTTTTAAAGTTATATATTTATATATATATTTATAATTATATATACATATATATTATATTATATATTTATATAATATATACATATGTATATTATATATTATTATATATTCGTATGCCATTTCAGCGCTGACAATGTGATTTCATTATGATCGATGCTGATTCAGAATTAATCGTTTGTCGAGTATGTCGATTATTAAATTGAATTAATAATTAGGCAATTATTAAACAATTGCAAATCTGGTTCTTAATTTTAGCATAATACAAAAATGTATAATGAAACATGAAAGCTTGGATTTCAGCATCACACGATGCTATAAAAATATTTTTTTTATGTTATCCTTTTATCTTAAGATCACCTGCATTTTTTTGAACGTGATTACCCCCCTTTAAACACCTACAATGATAGTTCCTTTCATTGGCATTTCAGTGACTATAATTACTTAAGGTCATTCAAGGTCACAGTCAGAGGAATGCATTTAATACAATTCTAAGTATTTTTATATTTTGCGACAAATAATTTCACCGAACAAGAAATATGATATTATAAGTAAACAAAACTATTCAAAAAGTTTCGTTTTCCAGGTAATTCAATTTAACAATTTAATTCAACAATTTGTTAATGTTCCTCTAAAAATATTACAAAATTTCTCTGAATGTTCATTCTTTGCTCGCTAATATATTAATTTATAGCTTACCCTCGGAAGGTAAGGTCTAATAACATAAATAATAAGACAAATGAATTTCATAAATAGCCTCGTTTTTAATAAATTTGGGATAACGAATAACACAGGATAAAAAGTAAACAGATTTAATCTTATTCATATGAAAATTCTTTTCAAAAATCTGAAGCTGGGGTCTCTGGGGCCCCACATTACCTTGCGAAGATTAAAAGTGAGAATTTGTGCAAATATGTTAAATACGGTTTTAAATAATTTAAACATTTGGGTTGGCCACATAAGGGTTAAATTTCGAAATTTATATTCTACGTCTAAAGCATACCTACTTACGCAACGTTGAGTCATAATGGTTTAAGCAGAGAGGAATTAGGGTTACCTATCCGTTGTCATCTTCAGAAGGTGTATGCATCATGTAGAACGTTCTGTTTACATACGCTGTGACCGCAAAATCAATTGAGATCGAACGAGAATGGGGGTAGAGGGACGAAATTAAAATAAGTCAGAACCCCGGCGCCTACGAACGCAACAAGCCACAAAAATAATGGGTTGCGTCATCGCATGCCGCGCATAGCGTACTATGTTCGAGAGAGAGACAACTTGACTCCATACGAAGTAGCAACTTTCATTTTCATGTCTGCCAAGTCACGTGGACATCTGGTTCGACTTTGGTTCAGAGTTGGGCAAGCTCTGGTCACAATTATGATTATTGACTAATAACTACATAAGCTCTACAAAAGTGACTAATAATTAATGACTAAGTAAATACTTGAGCGTGACTAATGAGACATGACTACATAAGTATTTGAGCGTAATGACTAATGAATAATGACTAAATTTTTATTAAGAATGAATATTGAATACTATAATGATATAACTCATGACTAAATACGCAATCAGAATTTCACTGTGACTAATGACTAAAAATGGTTATAAGTTAAAATAAGACATAATAATAACAAAAAAATATCCAATTAGTTTATAAACATATAAAATACAGATTATGATCAATTATGCTGACGAGAAAGGAAAAGGCAGTTGAATAAGAATAATTTTCCCGATTTTCTTATTTTATTTTTGTGAAGAAAATAGATTACAAAAAATTTGTATAAACCGTTATAAATAGATTAATAATAAAACAATGAATTTAAATTTGAATGTGTTTCATTACATTTTGTTTGGTCACTGCAAATTCGGATATAGTTTAATTATACATATTAATGTATGTTAATCGCACAATAGTGACTGATGACTAAAGATTGATGACTGATCATTTAAACTAACTAATGATTAATCGTAACTAATAAGCAATAACTAACGATTACTTAGAGCTGTGACTAACTAGTGCCATGTAATTATGAATAACTAATCAAAAAGTTTTAACTAATTACTATTTTGCTATGACTAACAATCAATCAGACTATTAGTCATTTTTAATTGTTAATTGATTTGTGCCCTACTCTGATTGAAGGTATCAATGCAGTTACAAGTGGTTTATTCAATTCAATTTGATTCAAGTTTAGTTTCAACTCTAGTTTAAAGGCTATGTATTCAATTTGATAAATTAAATTATACAGAATGAGGCACCTAAAACAGGCTACCTGAATAACTCTGTTGCCGAAAACGAAAGAAAAGATGTTGCAGACATTGGGTAAAGGTACCAGTTACTGTGCCCCACCCGATTATCGGCCTATAAATGTCTTATTTGTTCGATTAAAGGGTTACGACACAGTGATATTTTGAAAGAAATCGAAAATTATTTCTCGAAGTAACGTTTCGAGAGTTAACGAACGTTTGAGTTCGTATACCTGCGAGAAAAATTATATTCGTAAACTTTAAACGCGTTTTTTTCAGAGTTGCGTTATTCAAAACGGTGTACAAGATACAGCGACTTCCACTAATATTCGGACACTTTTAAAAAGACGATAACATTTTTAATATTGGATCATACGATCTGAAATTTTTTGGGAAGTTAGAACAATTGGTTTGCTGCACAACGTGACTAAAATTTTTCAGAAAAATTGCAAGTTGTCGGAATTGCAGAGAAAATACTAAAAGTTGAATTTCACAATCTTTTTATGTGGGTCTATATTTAAAATTTAAAAAATACGTTTTGTAGATCTGTGTCAATTATATGCACTGTGAAAGTTTCATCGAAATCGGTTGGTGCGGGAAAAAAACGACAGGCATTGAAAGATGTAAGAATCCTTAGATTTATTGCAGTTAGAGGCCGAAAATCGTGAAAATCTGCAATTTTTACCATCTTTAAACGTTTGTAGCTCATTGCAACGTCGACCGATTTTGACGAAATTTTCAGAATATGTTTAATTCACACAGATCTACAAAACGTATTGTTTAAATTTTCAATATAGGCCTACATGAAAAAAGTTGTAAAATGCAACTTTTAGTATTTTTTCTACAATTCCGATCAATGCAATTTTTGAAAAAATTTTTGTTCACATCCTAGCAAACTAATTGCTCTAGCTTCCCAAAAAAAGTTCAAATCGTATAGTACAATATTAAAAAAGTTATCGTCTTTTTAAGAATGTCTGAATATTAGTGGGAGTCACTGTATCTCTCTCTCGAGTTCTACCTTAGCAATTACATAAAAATCTTACAGTTATCTTCATTATAATATCTATTAGGCATTGACGATGGATTTTCTCATTTTCCCATTATTTTGTTAAGTATAAATAAAAAATTAACAAATTTTCTACCAAAATTCAATCATTAAATTTAAAATATCTGCCATTTTGTTAATTTTCACAAAAATTGAAATGTGGAATCGTCAATGCCTAGAGAATATATCACAGTTTATGACATTTTTGGGATTTTTAATATAGTTAATTCGATTTGTAGGAATCCTGTACACCAGTTGGCCATCTCTAAGAAAAGATATTCTGAGCAAAGACGACGAAAGGCATAAGAACAAATTATTTAAATATTACAAGCGTTTTTTATAGTTCAAAATATAGTAAACTGAAATACAAAATCTTATATTAATCGATCATTCACTTTTTTCTGTACTGTTGTTTAAAAATCTTATATTTTCCCCACTTGTTACTGTCAGGAGACAGTACCTAACTCCTTAATAAAGCACAAACAAATTTCTTGCAAATAATAATAATAATTCGAGTTTTAAAAAGTAATTAACCATGAAAAAAACAACTCGAACAATATTATTAACAGAAATAGGGATGTAGTACATTTCAACGTCACAAAATTGAGCGTAGATAACGTATAGACGTCTTATTTGTTCGATTAACAAAACACAAACAAATTTCTCGCAAATAGAAATTTTATTCTATTTAATATATAATTCGAGTTCTGAAAAAGTAATCAACCATGAAAAAAGAACACGAACAATACGATATGCATACACCCCCGCTCAAAATTATGTGGACACTTATCTTTGAAATTTGTGTACTATTTGATTGTTATTAGACGATATTTATTGTTAACAGAGCTGGGTAAAACCGAATTTGAAATAGTAAATAATTAAAGTATGCGTACCACTGAAAATGTTTTGAAACATATTTTAAGGGAGGCTTGTGTAACTTCAATGAAAATTTGATTTTTAAGAATTCTTTTTAGAACAACTATGGGTATACGGAATTAGGTCTTTTCTAGATATAAACAGATAGTCTTGAAGTACAAGCGTTCTTGTTTTAGTGTTCAAAAAAATTTATATTGTTCAGAAAAATATAAATAAAAAATCAAATATATATTTCAGGTCGAATCCCTAGAGAAATGTGTAAAGAAATGCTGTAAATATATGTAATTATGCAGTAAATAATAATTTTTGTGTACTAATAAATTATTGTTCAGATAAATCCTCCAATACTGTATAAAGCAGATCGCATGAAAGATTAAATTCCTTGAAGATTCTTTTTCTTCCAGGAGGAGGATTGAACAAGTGTCCACATACTTCTGATCGGTGGTGTATATCATATTATTAACAAAAATACAGGGACGTACTACATTTCAGCGTCACAAAATTGAGCGTACACGACCTATATAAACGTCCTATTTGTTCGATTAACAAAACACAAACAAATTTCTCGCAAATAAAAATTCTGTATACATAATTCGAGTTCTTAAAAAGTAATTGCCTATGAAAAAAGAACTCAAACAATACGATATATATCATATTATTTACAAACATACAGGGATGTACTATATTTCAGCGTTACAAAATTGAGCGTAGACGATCTATAAACGTTTTATTTGTTCGATTAACAAATAAGACCTGGTTACCGAACACAAAACAAACTTTTCCGAAATTAATCAAAATAACATGAACTACCTAGTATTACTTTATTTTTAAAAACAAAATTGATGTTTCCCCTTTTATACGTAAATCAAAAAGTATTACAATAATTTCTGTTCAAAATATAGAAAATATTAGTTAAAAACCTGAGACAACGCAATTTTTCGTTTTCAATTATAGAGAATGCTAAGAAACTGTGATACATTAGAGGATAATAAAATAATGATTTTATTGTGCTACGACATAAAAAAAATTAATTAATTAATTGGTTATCACAAGTTTCTTGTGTCCAGAAGATAGGACCAAAACTTCGGATTAAAATTTCGTTAATATTTCTTTTGCTTTTTAACAAAATCGTCCAGCAAAATTTGAGGATACAGAAGAAAGGTTGATAATAATTAATCGTTTGTTACAAATAATGCAAAATAAATTACAGGATGCCTTCAAATTAATAAAAAACTTCCAAGTTGTCACTAAATAGGTAACTGGTACCTTTACCCTAAATCTTTTTACTGTAGATGGACGCACAAAGGACATGTGAAGGTCAACTCTGTTTTTAAAATTAGAATGATATTCTTTTCTACATACTACCTAATATGGCGTTTTAAAAATTACAACAAATTGGAATGAAATAGAAGAGTTTATTTCCTTTCAATATATTTAATAGATTGAAAATGATATAGCAGTATTATTAAATTTTTCTAATATTTTGACTGTTATAAATTACGCCCACTAATTTTTGCCATAAATGCATAGAAAAAAGTCCGCTGTCTAGTAATCATTTACATCTCCTATCTTTATTTTTATTCCTTTTTTCTATTTAATCATTCAAGGGCAATTTTCACCTTTTCATTTGACTATGTTATTTTTAATCAATCTACAAACATTTCTAAACTAACAATATTAAAAATACTACTTCTTTGTTTACTGTTTCCCATCTTATTTTGCATTCTTATTATGGACACAATTTTTCTACTAATTATTACATCCACTTAATTTTGTTGATTACAATTAGACGGCGGATGTTTATGCATTTATGGCTTATGAAAATGTTCAAAAATTGCTAGAATATAAAATTCGATAGAACTTAGTAAGATTTTTATTTGTTTTGGATCTACAAAGTTCCAGAGATCCAAAGCTGTTCCCATTAAAAATAGGATTTTATTTCATGCCACTTTCTTAAGATTTGTCTATAAACATTGAAAATTGCATAAACATCCGCAGTCTAATTACAACTTTTTATTACAACTCGCTTCGACTAGTGCAACACTGTTTAAACTGGAGGCTTCAGGATTTAATTGTTAATCAAAATTTTTAATTCTATCGCGCATCAGCGTTTCGAAATTACCCGACAGTATTATTCCCATTATTATTCGCTTGAAAACTTTCTACAAACTGCAACGAGCGCGAGACTGCATTGGGGTAGATGCATATCTACAGATATACATTCTCTAGGCTCGCGATGTCCTCGCCGGTTTCATTACTATTGATTAATTTCAAGTTGAGTGTACTTGTGTTCCTCCTATAATTAAAGTTGCTCCTAAACAGAAGGGGGATGACTTACGGGAGATCGATTCATTGAATCGCCCGGCGGCTTGTCTCGTTAGTAATGTTTTCATCAAACGTTCGCTGGCCATTGTAAACTGCTGTTAGCGGGCACAAAGGCGGTCGAGGGCAGAGCCTCGGTAGCTTACTTTAAGGACAGTTCATTAATATTTCAATGTACAAAGAACGTGCGGTCTTCGAACCCAGGCGATGCTTGCTCCTTAAATAATTGCAACATCCTAACGGAGTTAGAACTGTGCAGTTGCGAGGAGAAGAAAGATCAGCAGGACTCTCGAGATTCATTGACTGACTGACTATTATGGTGGACCTTAGCTATACCTACTGAAATTCTTCTTGCGAGATTTTTTTATATTTCATAGGTTCATTATACAGTAAAGTCGCGATATTTCTCCGTGACCTTCTACCCAGAATTTATCCAGTGCCTACCTACTCCACTGCCGGTCAACGCCGCAGGACGACGATGATTGGTCTCGGCTTGGGTATATCGGTGTGAACGACTACTAATAAATTACAGAACTTCTTTATGTTTCATTATTTTTTTATGGGACTTTCACCAACTTATTTCTGGCATCTTTCTGATCAAAATGACACCAAACACGATATATTGGGTTGGGTAATAAATACCCGCGTTTTTGTATTTTATTTTTTTCCCGCAATTTTGTGTTTTGTTAGGGAAAGTATATAATGCATTCTCAAGTCTTTTTCTTGCTCTACAAACCTGTCTGCTTCAATTTTCCGAATTAATTAATTTTAATCAATTTTCAGGCTTTTTCAGTGGAAGTTCCAGGAGACAAGAAAATTCATTTTCGACATCTGCTCGACATCTCACTCAAGTTGTGTGGCACCCAAGCTCCAATTTTTTGAGTAAAGCCCATGGAGTGAAGATGGTTAGCGATGATCTTGAAGCACAGTCCATCTTTTCGGTCAACTCTAGTGTTGTTTGACGACCATCTTCCTTCAGAAACGTCTTGAGACGATTTTCGTCGAAGTCGGAAGGTCGAAATTGCCATTTTTGAACTTGGAAAACCAATTTAGAGCGATCCTCGGAGCTGCTTCCGTAGCTTTTTGACCACGACGAAACGCGAAATAGAGCAGATGTCGAAAATGAAATTTTTTGTCGCCTGGAACTTCCAATGAAAAAGCCTGAAAATTCATTAAAATTAATTAATTCGAAAAATTGAAGCAGATCGGTTTGTAGAGCAAGAAAAAGACTTGCGAATGCATATATGAGCCGTTTACTTTGAAAGTGGCCCAAGTCCATTTTCGAGAGAAATCAAGCTAGCAATTTTAATATTTACATTTTTACGTTATTTTTTCATTCTGAAGCAAATTGTAACTAATATATTTAAAATCGCAAAGATTTTGTAAAAAGGAAATTAGCTGGTTAATAGAATGATACAAATTTTTATTTTGAAAGTGGCCCAAGTCCATTTGTCACATGTACTACTTGAAGCTGTCTGTCATAAAAAACATTTTGGCGTCGTAGATATGTCATTAAAGAAAAATAATATACTGTTTGTCCCCCAAGATTATTATAATGTTATCAAGAATTGTCGGAAAGGTAATAACTTTATTTTAAATGGAATGAAACAAGTGGATTTCATATCAATAAGATATTTGGAGGATGCAATTTTTAAAAGGGTAAAGAATTTTAACAGAGAAACAATAAATTGGTTAAAAATATGCTGGATGCGTTTTTTGAGAAATGAACCATATAAAATTTTCTATTAGATACTATCAATGGATGAGAATGCAGAGTTTCAAATACTACCACGTCGGGGTAGACCAAGAAAATTCGAAAATATTGTATTGACACCACTTTATAAAAATATAAGATAAATTACAACAGCTAAATACAAGGATATGATGGACTTACTACGATACTGTATATCACCAGAGCACCATGACTTCTTCAAATCCCTCCCGCATAAAATGTATGAAGAAATGTTAGAAGATTTCCTGAATTGCATGAATAGTGTTTTTCAAGTTTTGTAATGAAATATAAAATAAATTGAATATTGTTTTTTCAATTTGAAGCATTTTAAATTATATCGAATGGATTTGGGCTGTTTCAAATTTTATGACAAATCTAGTTGTTAATTTTGAAAGTGGCTCAAGTCATTCTTAGTAAGAAGACACATATTATTCACTTAATAATTGCTATTATTTTAATAGGAATTGTAAATTTAACTCTCTTAGATTTAACTCTCTCTCTCTTAACTCTATCAGATTCCTTAGAGTAAGGAATGTGATAGATTGATATCCTATACTTATATTTTTAATTTTATTGAAACGCAAACTTAAATATCTCAATTTAAACTTAAATGGATTTGAGCCACTTTCAAAGTAATATATACTTTACCTAACAAAACACAAAATTGCGGGAAGAAAATAAAATACAAAAAACGGGGGAATTTATTACACAACCCAATAATTTCAACTGTATTTAGTGGCTTAATCGACGATGAAAGTATTGGGCGCAAGGAAGGACAACATATGGGAAAGAAAGAGACGCGGACAATCGCCGTTGTCGGCACAATTCAAAGGCCCGCGTGTTCGCTATCCTTCCTTGCGCCCGAAACTATCATCGTCGATTAAATCACTAAATACAGTTGAAATTATATTGTGTTTGGTGTCATTTTAATCAGAAAAACGCCAGAAATAAGTTGGTGGAAGTCCCATAAAAATATAAAAAAAAATAAAGAAGTTTTGTAATTGGATTAGTAGCGGTTCACACCGATACGCTTTTCTAGACGCAGTCATAAAAACACAATGTCTCTACACGATACGTCTCCGTGCAGAACACAGCCGTTGGAAAAATATCGCGACTTTACTGTAATTCACATATACACTACCGGCCAAAAGTTTAGAATCACGACGTAAATTCAGAGAAACAGGAGGTTCATAAGTAGAACTGAATGCCTTTAGAACAACCAAGGAAGATTAACTTGTCAAAAAACTTACGAGCAGTATGCTTTACATTTATTATTATTTTTTTTTATCAAGGAATGCGTATTTTTCTTCAAATTGCTCTGTCATTAGAAAACCGCCTTTATTTTTAATAACAGCCTGACATATTCAGGGCATCCTGGCAATTAGTTTTCCGAATGTTTCTGATTTAATATTTTTCCATTGTTCTTGTAGAAGTCGCCAAAGATGGCCCTTTAGAAACACGCATTCCGAACATTGTCTTACACTGGGTGCATAAATTATACAAGAGCATTATGGACATATGAAAATGCTGAAATCTGTTTAGAAATATTATTCAACTAGTTAATATTTAATATTATAACGATGTATCATTTCGAAATTTATCGATATATTCGATTTTTACAAAAATCAGCAAGTGTTTCCAAACTTTTGGCTGATAGTGTATATGAATGGGAATACATACTATATGAAGGAAAGACTTTTGATTATGACTAAACGTCCTTCTTGTGTAAAAATATTTATGATAATAGTACCACAATGTAATTTTTTCAACATAACAATTAACTAATGCTCCTATTTTTGTAAATGTACACGTTACATTTTACACGTTACATTATTGAAAGCACCAGTTCTTTTAGTTGTGCTCTTATATTGATTTAAAAAGTAGAGAAAGTAACGTTCGACATAAATGTGTTATATATTTAATCAGAGCATAATAATATTTTTAACTGGATGTAATGAATATTACACCATGTAAAGGCAAAGAAAAGAAAAGAGAGGTATTGAATTTAAATACTTTTTAATGCATAGAAGACAACAATTCTAAAGACATTTTACAAGTTCTTCATTAATGTAGTAATGTCTTCTGTAGTCTGACACAGCGCTGAGATAATTTCTGCTGTCTAACAAAATGGCAGGGACATTCAACTTTGATCTAGTTATAACTTATTTCCCATGCAGATTTACATTTTTGGATTGCACCATCAGTACGTCTACATTCCGCACGTAATTCTTTTAATTAAAAAAACGTTTTAATTCGCGTTCCATCCGACACAGATCCCACATACACGATTAAGAACGAAATTACAGAAACGTTTTCCCATTCTTCACTTTTTGCACTCTAGCCGTGCGCGCGGCGCTTGTAAAAACCAACCCTTTTTGTGGTTTTCAAGTTGTTCGCGCGTTGCATATAACAATGCTACGAGTTAAGCAACAGAATAAATTTTCTGAGAACATGAATTCACTTTTAACCCTTAGCACTCGAGTCACCACTAAAAATTGCTGTACCATTATTCAAAATATTGTTTACATTATTAAATATATTGGGATCTAACCAATTACTAAACATTTAAGTATTGTATGAGGTATTATATCAATTTCATATTTATACAAAGAAAGATATTAATATAAAATGGAATTATTCTAGGTCGGAATAAATGTTTAATTCTCGAGTTAAAATAGCTCCGAGTGCAAAAGGTTAATAATAATTAGACTGCGGACCTTTATGCATTTATGGCTTATAAAAATTTTCAAAAATTGCTGAAGTATTAAATTCAACAGAATTTGGTACGATTTTTATTGAATTTGAATCGACAAATGCTATTTATAAATGAAAATAGAATCTTATTTGGTACCACTTTCTTAAAATTTGTCTACAAAAATTGAAAATTGAATAAACATCCGCAGTCTAATTAGCTGATACAATTTAATTATGAAATAAAATAACATTTCAGACAGGAGATTGAATTGAGTTTTTTTAAAAATTGTAAATTGTAACTTGTATCTCTCTCTCTCTCTCTAGAGATCAGTGTTTGCTTTTTTGAAGTTGCATAGGTGAAAGGTCACTGAGGTCACCGGTGACCGACATCATTGAATTGCTTAATGCGTTCAACGTTAGGGAGTCATCGATAGTCGACGCTACGGATTTAATTAAAAATGATTGGCATAAAATCGATGCCACTGAATACCAATCCATTATCGCTGAAATTAACTAAATTATAGTGTAAAGTGAGAGCCTTGTTACCAAGTAATTAACAATTGTTATTAATAATGCTGATCGCCTGCATGAACGAAATATATGAAACTTGAGTGAAATGCACAAAAATTCGCGTGGCAGTCAACGTGTTAAAAATATGATTATCATAAAATTAATACCACTGAATATATTACTTCATTATTGCTAATATGAACTAGGATAAACAATGACCTTGAATTATGTTGTCAAGGTAACCTATAGCTTTCTCCATTTTTCAATAACCACACAGTTTTGTATAAATCATTATTTATTGCTAGGAATATAGAAGAATAACAAAAAATCAACATTATAATTATTTTTATCATAGTTAGAAGTAACTTAAGAAATTTTTTCAATATTTAATGTCTCCTCGTTTAGCAATGACAAAAAAAATAGATTGACTCGGTTTCGTACCGGTCCGTACAAGAAATGTTTACGTGGAATGTTCTAGTAGTATGTTTACATCTAGCACTTTGGTATGTTTACAAAATATTAGTCTACGTCTTTAACACTCAGTTCTTCGCAATCAGTCGAACGGAAAAGCACGCAAGTGAAGTAAAAATAAATATGAAGTCAATTGCTCCAAATTGTTTTAAAAAAGTCATTTCTCTTTTGAATGACGGCTTGTCAACGCATTAGACGGCGAAAATCTGCCATGTTGGTCAATCGACAGTGCAGAGAATAAGAAAAAATACTATAGAAGTATATTATTAAATGTTGGAGGAAGACCAAAAAAATTATCACCGCAGGATGAACGAATGATTATACGGTTTGTCACATCTGGTGAAGCTTCAAGTGCCATTATGGCTGCAAAATTATTAAAAGAAGATACAAATAAGCCAGTGGACAGCACGGAGAACCCTCAAAGGAGCTGAGTTTAGAAGCATTAAGAAAAAAAGGAAGCCAATGTTATCGAAAAAAAATATTAACGTCGTTTGGAATTTGCTACAAAATATCAAGACTGGACAACTACTGATTCGGAATGGGTTATTTGATCAGACGAGACCAAAATTAACAGAATTTGTTCAGATGGCATGTCTTGGTGCTGGATTCGTAAAAAGGAAAGGCTTAAACCACGACATGTGAAACAAACGTTAAAGCATGGAGGCGGATCCCTAATGTTCTGGGGGTGCCTAACAGCATTTGGTGTTGGATCACTGCTCCGAATTAATGGCATCATGAATCAGTACATGTACAAGGATATTTTACAAGATCATCTCATAGATGCTGTTGAAAATATGCCTTTTGAAGAAAAAAATGTAATTTTCATGCATGACCGAGACCCTAAGCACTCTGCTAAAAGTGTAAAACATTGGCTCAGTACTAAAAAATTTTCTGTTCTGGATTGGTCTGCTCAGAGCCCCGGCCTCAACCGCATAGAGAATCTATGGGGTTTACTAAAAAGACGACTTCGAGATTCATATGACTCCCAACCAACTTCAATCACAGATTTGTATGATAGAATTTAAGAACAGTGGGAACAAATATCTCCGGATTACTGCAAAAAATTAGTAGAAAGTATGCCAAAGCGAATTAGTGCAGTTTTACAAGCAGAAGGGTTGTGGATGAAATATTAAAAATAAATAATATATTAAATATTTCCAAGTATTGGACGTGGTGCAAAACCGAGTCAATCTATTTTTTTGTCATTGCTAAACGAGGAGACATTAATTATTGAAAAAAATTTCTTAAGTTACTTCTAACTATGATAAAAATCATTATAATTTATTCCTAGCAATAAATAATGATTTATATAAAATTGTGGTTATTGGTTCAGTTATGCTCCTTACTGTATCTCCTTTATTTGTGATGACAACATCGACGTCATTGGAAATGAATATCCTATCTAATTTCAATTTTAGAACTCAGAGGTCACTTCGAGGTCGTGTTATTAGTATCTCTGAATGCGTTTTAATGTCAACTAGAATGTGTAAGGGAAAAAATATACACTTACAAGAAGAAAATGTCGATAACTTTAAAAACTCACGGAAAAAATAACATTTGCAAAGCAACCACTTTGTAATACCATTAAAAATATTTGTTACGTCATCACTAGACCGCGGATTTTTATGCAAAATAAAAATGTTCTTCGTCAATTACAAGACACAGGCACCGTATAAAAATTTATTCCTGTCGTTATCAATTTTAGTAAATTGAAAATAACACATGGACGCTCTTAAATCGTCTCAATATTTTCACTGTTTTAAATTAGATGCACTCCTTTTTGTCAGAAATGCATAAAATCCGCAGCCTATTCATCACAAATAAAAAAGATATTTAGGGGGTTACATTTACGTGGACCACTTTGTATAACTTACTCAGATTTGCAAAAGGCACGCTTTAAATTTTCCTTGAAGACACAGATAAAAAACTTGAAAATGACCTACACTTTTTTTCCAGGGCTTGAATGTACAGTGAACCGGATTAATATTCGTACGCTCTAAAAAAGGCGATGACTTTTTTAATATTGTAATATACGATTTGAACCTTTTTGGGAAGCTAGAGCAATTAGTTTACTACAGGATGTGAAAGAAATTTTTTCAAAATTTGCAATTGATCGGAATTGTAGAAAAAATACTAAAACTTGCATTTTACAACCTTTTTATGTGGGCATATATTGAAAATTTAAAAAATACGTTTTGTAGATCTGTGTCAATTAAGAATATTCTGAAAATTTCGTCAAAATCTGTCGACGTTGCAATAAGCTACAAACGTTTAAAGATGGTAAAATTGCAGATTTTCACGATTTTCGGCCTGTAACTGCAACAAATCCAAGGATTCTTACATCTTTCAATGCCTGTCGTTTTTTCCCGCATCAACCGATTTCGATGAAACTTTCACAGTGCATATAATTCACACAGATCTAAACGTATTTTTTAAATTTTCAATATAGGCTCACACACATAAAAAAATTGTAAAATGCAATTTTTAGTATTTTTTCTACAATTCCGATCAATTGCAATTTTTGTAAAAATTTCTTTTCACATCCTGTAGTAAACTAATTGCTCTAGCTTCCCAAAAAAGTTCAAATCATATAGTATAATACTAAAAAAGTTTTCGTCTTTTTTAGAGCGTCCGAATATTAATCCGGTTCACTGTAAGTAATTATTTTATTCTACTCTTACGTACTCTTACGTACATAGTATTCAGTGTTCAGCATTTAGTTCCAGAATTTAGAATCACAAAGATATTTGCTTTTCGTTCCATTATGTCCACAACTTGTGAATGTAACTCTGAGCTCATCACAGAGTTGACTGAACCGTTGACTGATTCATTGTTGTTTCTTGTGAACGCGGAATCCCCAATATACTCCATCTCACTCGCAAAAGTTTGTATACAACTAGAACACTATAGAATGATTCAAGGTTACAATCTCAAAACTATGTAACATTAAACGGTAAATTTGTTTGAAAGTATTGGGTTGTGTAATAAATTCCCGCGTTTTTGTATTTTATTCTTTTCCCGCAATTTTGTGTTTTGTTAGGTAAAGTATAATATGCATTCGCAAATCTTTTTCTTCCTCTACAAACCTATCTGCTTCAATTTTCTGAATTAATCAATTTTAATCAATTTTCAGGCTTTTTCAGTGGAAGTTCCAGGAGGCAAGAAAATTCATTTTCGACATCTGCTCGACATCTCACTCAGATTGTGTGGCACCCAAGCTCCAAGTTTTTGAGTAATGCCCATGGAGATGGACTGTGGCTTTAAGACCGTCGCATGTCGAAAATGAAATTTTTTGTCGCCTGGAACTTCCAATGAAAAAGCCTGAAAATTGATTAAAATTAATTAATTCGAAAAATTGAAGCAGATGGGTTTGTAAAATACAAAGACGCGGGAATTTTCTATTTATTCATATATACAGTGAACCACGAAAGTATTTGAACGCACTTTGAAACAGTATAACCTTTTTATGATCGGACCAAAAGTCCTGACTTCTTTTGAGCAATTAGAATTGATTTACCAAATGACATAAAATGAAAAAAGATTTTGAAAAAATTGCAATTGCAAAGAATTACATGAGAAAGTAAAAGAGGCAGCATTTATAACTTTTTTATTAGAGTCCGTAATGAAAATTTAAAATGTGCGTTTTGTAGATGTATGTTAATTATACACATGCTGAAAATTCCATCGAAATCGGTTGACGCAGAAAAAAACGGCACGCATCGAAAGATGTAAGAATCTGTGGATTTTAAGCAGAAACTGACCAAAAGTCACGGAAAACTATGATTTTCACCACATTTAACGACTTGTAACTCTTGGGTATGTTAATCGATTTTGATAAAATTTTCAGCATGTGTATAACTAACATAGATCTACAAAGCATATATTTTAGATTGTCATTAAGGGCCCAAATAAAGAAGTTTTAAAAAATGCTTTTTTTATTTTTGCATGCAACCTTGTAAATTGTAATTTTTGGAAAATCTTGTTTGCAGATCATTTAGTAAACCAATGCTTCTAATTGCTTACAATACATCAGGTCGTTTGGTACAATTATAAAAAAGTTATGTTTTAAAGTGCGTTTAAATACTTTCATGGTTCACTGTATATGATAGTGAAAGTTTCAGTGGATTTTTAACTGTTTTTTAGAACAGAAAAGTTAAAAGTGAAAAAATAACTGTTATTCCAGAACTAATTGAAAATTTTGACAGTTTACTTCAAGCCCTGCTTTTTTCATCGCAATTGCGATCAATAGCAATTTGTGAAAAAATTGTTTACACATTACCTAGTAAACTAATCCTTCTCGTATCTCAACGAACAAAAAAAACTCCAGCCGTTTGGTCAAATTTTAAAACAGTAGATCGTTTTTAAAACGTGTTCGACTACTTTTTACATCAACTATACAATTAGCAGTACTTAATTTCCGTGTAACGGGGCGCGAATGAATTAAATGGATAACGAGGAACGATGAATGTAATGGAATAGCCATGAGCGATTGAAAGCGTTGCGATGTAGGAAACGATCGGAACGTGGGTGAAAATGGGGTCAAAATGCAGGCAAAATAAGAACAAGCCGAGCCGAAGTTATTCAGACACGCATCACGCCATAAAAATAAGCGAGTCCTTGCGTCACCCGGCGCGGCGCAGCGCGGCGTCGAACGTAATCGACTGTGCACATGCTTAGCGTTTTGTCTCATTATCGTTGTCCCTTAGAGAGCCTCTTTTGTTCCCGCGATAAAGAAGGCATGCGCGTGCTCGTCAACCCCTTTCGCAGCTCAAGTCAGAAATAGCGAAAATTACTTTATCGTCCTTTTTCCTGCCGGCGGAAATTCTTTTACGTGCGTCACAAGCAGTTCAAGGCTCTAGCGTTTCATTGCTAACAGTCATTGTAATTATAGTGACTCGGATTAATATTCGGACGCTTTAAAAAAGACGATAACTTTTTTACGATTTGAACTTTTTTGGGTAGCTAGAGCAATTAGTTTACTATAGGATGTGAAAAGAAATTTTTACGAAAATTGCAATTGATCGGACTTGTAGAAAAAATACTAAAAGTTGCATTCTACAACTTTTTTATGTGTGTGGACCTATATCGAAAATTCAAAAAATACGTTTTGTAGATCTGTGTGAATTATATGCACTACGAAAGTTGCATCGAAATCAATTGATGCGGGAAAAAACGACAGGCATTGAAAGATGTAAAAATCCTTAGATTTATTACAGTTAGAGGCCGAAAATCTGCAATTTTTACCATCTTTAAACGTTTGTAGCTCATTGCAACGTCGACTGATTTTGACGAAATTTTTAGAATATGTTTAATTCACACAGATCTATAAAACGTATTTTTTAAATTTTCTATATAGGCCTAACATAAAAAAGTTGTAAAATGCACCTTTTAGTATTTTTTCTACAATTCCGATCAATTGCAATTTTTGAAAAAATTTCTTTTCACATCCTGTAGTAAACTAATTGCTCTAGCTTCCCAAAAAGTGCAAATCGGATAGTACAATATTAAAAATATGTCGTCTTTTTTAGAGCGTCCAAATATTAATCCAAGTCACTGTATGTATTTTAATCGGAACACTTTTCAGTATTAGGTAGGGTAACGGTTGCTCTTTACTTTACCGGACTCAAAATTTTTGCCTTTCATCTATAAATTATTATGTATTTGATATGTAATCCAGTAGATTTGTACCCGGGGAACCTGCAGATCGAAGTTTCGATCCTGTAGGATCAATGGTTCAGATGTTATGGTCGCTTAAAGTTGAGCAATTTGCAGTGTTTTTGACAGATAAGCGCGCCGTCATATTGGTTTGTAGTGACTATCCCGCGCCGCTTACCGAGCAGGACCGCTAGATGGCAGCACGGGCACGCGTTATTGCTGATAATATAGAGCGGGTATTGCGATTGTTGATTGAATTTTGGAAGACATGTCCACGATGTTGCATTTTAACTGATCTGGGTTAGGTCTGGGTTAGATTTTTATAAATATTTTCCACGATATTTGTTTTCAAACATTTTCTGAGATATTTTTTCTATGTTAGCGATATTGCTGTGCTGCTATCTAGCGGTCCGGCTCGGTAAGAGGCGCTACGAGTCAATATGGCGGCGCCCTTGCCTATTAAAAACACTGCAATTTGCTCAACTTTAAGCAATCATAACTCCTGAACCATTGATCCTACAGGATCATAACTGCTATCTGCAGGTTCCCCAGGTACAAATCTACTGGATTACATACCAAATACATAATAATTTATAGAAGAAAGGCAAACAATTTAATTCCGATAACAGCGGTATCATATTTTGATCGTACTTTATTTTAACCCTTTCGATCGTGACGTCCTCATAGAAGGACATACTACATAAATGCTTGGTGTATCTAAATTCGGTAAATTTTATTGTTTGTAAACGTTGTCCTCATATTGTCACAGCCGTAGATTCTATTTGACAATGGTGTTATCAATTTGTATTATCATAAAACAAAACTAATGACGTACATTTCGGAATGAAATACGGAATCAAAACTGTATGCATACTGAAAAAAATGTAAACTGAGTTTAGGTATATTGTCATTTGGTCTATATTACGATCTCTATGTGCCTACTTATTACAATTTATAGATAGACCATGTGGCGATTAACTTCAACAATTGATTAAATCAGTCTCCGATTTTTCGATGATTTCTTTTTCTAATCAACGATTGACGATTAACTTCATCAATCGATTGAATCAATCGTCGATTTTTCAATGATTACCTTTTTTAATCGTACACATTAATCAATCAATCTTGATTAAAATTTCAATCGATTAATGCCCAACTCTAATTGTATTGATTTTTTATAATCAATTAGAAGCATTGGTTTACAAAATGATATGCACAAAAGATTTTCCAAATAATTCTAATTTACAAGGTTACATGAAAAATAAAAAACGCATTTTCTAAAACTTTTTTATTTGGGCCCTTAATGAAAATTTAAAATTTATGTTTCGTAGATCTATGTTAGTTATACACACGCTGAAAATCTCATCGGAATCGGTTGACGCAGGAAAAAGACGACACGCATCGAAAGATTCTGTAGATTATAAGCAGAAACTGATAAAGAGTCGTGTAAAACTATATACGATTCTCACAATTTTTAACCGCTTGTAGCTCGTGTGTACATATGTTAATCGATTTTGATGAAATTTTCAGCATGTGTATAACTAACATACATCTACAAAACATATATTTTAAATTTTCTTGAATGGCCTAAATAAAAATGTTTAAAGAAATGCCATTCTTATTTTTGCATGTAATCTTGTAAATCATAATTATTTGGAAAATACTTTTGGCATATCATTTCGTAAACAAATGCTTCTAATTGATTATAAAAAGTCAGGTCGTTTGGTACAATTATAAAAAAGTTATTCTATGTTAAAGGGCGTATGAATTAGAGACCACGGTTTTGGACGTGTATTGAGGATACACGTATTCACGTGTTCACGTGTACTAATATATATCCGTATTTTAATCTGTGTACTTCTTTATACACGGATACACGGGTATTGAAGTAAACGTGTACACGTGTATCGAAATACACAGATAATACACGGGTACACGTGTATCGAGCTACACGGATAATATACGGGTATCCGTTATTTTCAATACACGTGTATTATCTGTGTATTGAAGTTCAAGGGTACGCGTGTGTCGATATAAGGTTTGTAAACATTTTGGTTTTTCTTCATCAAAATAAACAATTAATTGATTAAGGTTTATTAACAGAAGTTATGATGTTTGTTAATTTTCGAAACCTCTCATGTTAACTCTTGTATATTTCAATGTACTATCCGTGTACTTGAAAACACAGGCACACGTGTATCAAAATACACGGATAATACACATGTACCCGTATATTCAAGTTCACAGTTATACGTGTATTACCCGTATATTTTGATACACGTGAACACGTATACTTCAGTATACGTGTATCTATATTTTCAATACACGTGAAATGGGTATCTCTAGTATGAATACATTTGACACTCACTGTAGCTCCGAGTGCAAAGGATTAACTCGTGTACTAGAACAGTCGAGTTCACTGTTGTTTTTCAGTGATTTTACGATTCAACCAATAATCTCTTCATTTTATCGTGTGATAGTTTTATATTCTGAAAAAAGTTCGAGAAGGTATGCAATCAATGGGTGAAATGGAAGCAACGATTGGATCGACTAAAAAAGTGTTCGCTGGTCCAACAGCGCTAAACGCGCTATAATATCTCAGAAAGAAGAGAAGGAAGCACTTTGTGACCTGTTTCGCGAGGAGAAAAGTCCTGCTAGACTATTGAAAGTGCAATTAACGGGGTTGAAAAATGCATTCTGGGTAATGGAAGTGTTCCATTTGAGAAATAAAAGTCAGCTCCCTTTTAAGAAAAAACACTGCCATCACGAGGAGTTAATATGCGCCGTTGTGTTGATTATAAAAAGCAGGAGAATGTTCCCTCTATTTCATGTTCTTCTTCACGTATATCGACTGTTTACAAGAAAACACCGGCCAACAATGTAAATATATTGTTTACCGACATTATTGAAGCCAAAATTTGCAAACATAGTCCAGACAAATCGCGGAAAAGGCGAGTTACCATTTTCATAGACCTCGTAATAAAACGCAGAAAGTGCAGAACAATTTACAGTCAGTCACGAAAGTATTCGAACGCTCTGAAATGAAAAGTTTCACGCTTAAAAAATATAAGTGATATTACGAAAGGAAGAGGACAAACGTAAAGGTGAAAAATTTAATATGTGAGACGTGTTGTCCACAGCTCGGACAAAAGGCAAGTGAAGTTAGAAGAACAGAAAACAGAAAAGAATCAAATAAAATAAAACATTAACGAAGCGGTCGCTCGGGAGCTTCTGTTGCGCACGCATCTGAAAGAAACGCCTGAAGTATTTGTGACCTACGTCACTCCAACATAAACTACTTTTATTCCTATAGTAACATAGAATGTAAGTATCATGATTATACATGTTTTTAAAGTGTCTTTGATAACATAAACGATACTTATAAAACACTTCTTAGTAACACACAAAAGTATTCGAACGATGAAACTTGCTTTCTCAGTTGGCATTATACACTTTCCGCGTTCAGTGCTGCGAGTATTAATAAGATTGTAAAAGTTATATTAATAATGTACACAAAAAAATCAGAAGCAAGCATCACTGATAGGAGATTGATAATTAAATGGCATAATGAATCCATAAGCTATGGTGAAATAGCTCAGTTACTAGGGAGAAGTAAATCTACCGTTTATTACATTGTGAAAAAGTTAAAAACCACTGGAATCCTTCAGGATAAAGTCCGTTCTGACCGGCCTAAGAAATTAACGAAGATGGAAGAAGATACAATTGTGCGTGAAATAAAAAGACTACAATTTCTGGTCCAAAACTCGCAACACTAGTCGTCAATAGTTTTAAAAAACAAGTGCATTCTGAACTTTGTCGAAGAATCGTTCGTGAAAATGATTTTTATGGTCGTATTCCTCGAAAGAAGCCGTTTATTAGCAAAGGTAATAAGCAGTAGAGACTAAATTTCGCTAAAAAATATGTCAATAAAGATAAAGATTTTTGGAAACGCGTTAAATTCTCTGACGAAAGCAAATTTAACATATTTGGACCAGATGGATGCCACAAAATTTGGAGATTAGCAAATAGAGAAATGGATCTTAAAAACCTATGTCCAACCGTGAAGCATGGAGGTGGATCGATAATGGTATGGGGTGTATGGAAGCCAACGGTGTTGGAAACCTCGTTATTATCGAAGGAATATTAGATAAATATGAATATTTGCAAATATTAAAAGATAATTTGAAACAAAGTGCGGAAAAATTAGGGGTAGTAGAGAATTTTCATTTTCAACAGGACAATGATCCGAAACATACTGCACATATCGTTAAACAATGGATCATATACAACGTACCCCACATTTTAGAAACACCCCCACAAAGTCCGGACATCAACCCCATAGAACACTTATGGGCAGAAATCGGCAGACAACTTAGTAAATATAATACCAATTGCAAGGAAGCATTAAAAACCAACATTTTTGAAGTTTGGAACAGTATAAAGAAAGATATTACTGAAAATTTGGTTGACAGCATGCAATGACGTTTGCAAGTCGTAATAAGTGCTCACGGTGGTCCGACAAAATATTAAAACACTGTAATTTGTTTAAAATGTATACTGTTATTTAGTCGTTCGAATACTTTTGTGGCGTTCATATAGCCGATGTTACTAAGAAATGTTTTATAAGTATTGTTTGTGTTATCAGAGAGACTTTAAATTTAACATGTATAATCATGATTCTTATACGTTACTATAGAAATAAAAATGTTTTGTAATTCGTTATATGACTCATATTTTTTAAGCGTGAAACTTTTCATTTCAAAGCGTTCGGATACTTTCGTGACTCACTGTATGGCATTGGTTAAAGGACTTATTAAACAAAAATTATAATAATGGTTATATTAATCTTTGTGAAAGATTATAGAATTTTGTACATTTATATGCGCTATCTAAAATCCCCAATTTATTTATAATTGTTCATTTGGTGATAATTATTCTTGCGGACATTTGAAGGAAGTTTGTCCTTTGCGAAAATCTTCTGCACGGCTTTGTTAAGGAGTTATTAGCGAAAAACATGGACCAATCACAGCTACGCTCAGCTGTAGCGGTGCTTTGATTGGTTCACGTTTTTCGTTAATAACTCCTTAACAAAGCCGTGGACAGAGTTGTGCTAATTTCACTACATTGTAATTCAATTACGCAATTGAATTACATAGTATAGTAATTCTTATATAGTAATTCAACTACGTCGTAACTGAATTACATAATTCAAACCTTTCAATTAATTCAATTACTAAGTATTTTAATCAGATGTGTAATTGAAATACAATATAATTGAAATACAATATAATTAAAATACAGCTCTCCAAATTATAGCCCAGAACTTTGAAGGAGTGCGATATGTTTTTATGTTTTTCCTTCATATACTTGTTTGCTGTCTGTGTGGCGTAATTTCTATTTCTCGTCCTCGTTCATAACACGTAACCCTATTTTATGTTTATGTTTTCTTTCTATCCTGGTTTCGTGTTTATTCTGCGTAATACTCTGTGTGACGCATACTATGCAGATCCTCTGTTTCCCGTTCGGGAATTTTATAATTGTACTACATTCCAATTACGAATTAATTGAATGAAGATCTGAATTATAAATTACAATATGACTGAATTACAATGTAATTCAATTACTTTATAATTATAATCCCTGGAGTAATTCAATTGTAATTCTGCACAACTCTGACCGTGGACGACAATTTCGCACAGGAAAAAGTTATTTTAAATGATCTCGGAATTACCTCTTTTAAGAAAGTACGACATAAGTATTCTTGTATTTAAGGAAGCAAACACCATAAAAACCTAAATATTCATGGTCTATTTCTATTGTAAGCATTTTTGTATTTATATTCAAAGAAGTTTTCCACTAAAATTATTATTCGTGTAATTAATACAATGGCTTACATATCAAAATATATTTTTTATTATTATCGTTATAATTATTATTATATTTTATTTTTATCTATTGTTATTAGTTGACACGAGTATTATTCTTCATAAAGTGTGCAAGCATAAACAATAAAATTTGTTAAGTGTATTTTGAATTAAAAACGGCGAATTTTTCATTATTTTTAAAATTACATATTATACTATAAAAATAATAGAGAAAAATTAGATGTATATTTTAGAAAATCTTAATAATCAGTTTGAACAGATTATTGGCAAACTGATGAATATTCTATTATTAATATATTAATAATAGTCTGTTACACAGGAATTAGTGATATTAATGTAATATTGATTGTGCTAGTCACGTACCAAAAGATTGGACACACTAAATTTATTAAAGGTAAGCCAAAACCACCGAGCGCGATAGAATCTAATTTTATTGCTATTAAATTAGTACACGCCACGGACAAATTTGGATGAAACAGCCGCACTCGTGCCTGTCTCGTTCAATGTCGCACTAATTTCGATAAATCGACTACAAGTCTACGTCGTATCTCAGTTCCAAAAGAAGATATTTTCGTACGAATTCTTCAGGGTTAAGTAGAAAATAATTCTTGATATTGACCATGACTTCGTTTTCTAATGAATGCCTAGACAAATTACAATTTTCAATCTCCATAAGAAACAGAAAATCATTCTACATAATTCGTCTTTAATTAATACAGTACAATTACACCAGATGACCGACTTTAACGACGTCAGAAGAAATCTTTTTTCTTACGAAAATTTCAGACTGTTTTCCACAGTTTCCTTTTAAAATTTGAATTTTTTTAGTGTACAGTGAACCACGGAAGTATTTGAACGCACTTTAAAACAGTATAACTTTCTTATGATCGAGCCAAACGATCTGACTTTTTTTGAGCAATTAGAAATTGATTTACCAAATGACATGCAAAAAAGATTTTGAAAAAATTGCAATTGCTAAGAATTACATGAGAAAGTAAAAGAGGCAGCATTTATAACTTTTTTATTAGAGCCCGTAATGAAAATTTAAAATACATGTTTTGTAGATCTATGTTAGTTATACACATCCTGAAAATTTCATTGAAATCGGTTGACGCAGAAAGAAAACAACACGCATCGAAAGATGTAAGGATCTCTGGATTTTGAGCAGAAATTGACCAAATGTCGCGAGAAACTATGATTTTCACCACATTTAACCACGTGTAGCTCTTAGGTATGTTAATCGATTCTGATGAAATTTTCAGCATGTGTATAACTAACATAGATCTACAAGGCATATAAGGTGAAGTGGGGTAAGTGCGAAATGGGGCAAGTGCGTTAATTGATTATTTGTTTTTATTAATGTACTACAGATTAGTAGGAACTATTCGCAACAGATGGCGCCCAAGAATAAACGTGTTTTCCTCACTTAAATTAACCAGTGGTAAACTGTCACATAAGAAGTACGTGTATAACTTTGAGGTTACTTTGTGAACGTGCAATAATTTATAAGTTAATTATATATTCTGTTGTTATTTTAGATAAGTACAACAGATATTGATGTAAGTTTACATTAGATAAACAGTTTTTATTGTATTTTTCAAAATTTATTGGTAAAAATACAGATTCGCTCTTGCCCCGTAAATATTGTTACATGGGGCAAGTGCCTACGATCACGGTGGGGTAAGTGCGTACTATATAGGCAGTTCATGTTCACTATTTCAGTTTGTTTTTTGTACTATAATTCTTAATGAAGGATAAGTAGAGTATTATCCTATATTTGTGGCGACAACATTTTTCTAATAATAAATATCATATTTATATTTTAAACTTTGTTTTGATATCACTGTATCCCCTTTCATATTTCAGCATAAAAGTACTTGTTTGTTTAAAAATGGATAACTATAAAACTAAACAATGTAATTTAATGTAATAAAAAGCATTTTATAGCAGGCTTTTTAATCATTCTTTTCATGTCCCGTAGCACTTGAAACAAGGTTTGAAAGCATTTTTAACTCTAAGTTACGCTCTTGCCCCATTTTCGGGACAAGTACATAGTAGTTGACAATTTTTACTATATCCTAACAAAATGAAACTTTTCAAGAAAAATTAGAATCTTACGTAATATTAATTCATCAGTAATAACTGTGGCAAGCGTTTGATACCGACAGCGTTAAGTTTTTGCATACCAGACTGAAAATATACAAGTTTAAAGTCAACCTTTGCAAAAATTCGTACGCACTTACCCCACTTCACGTTATTTTGAAAATCTTTTTTGCAGATCATTTAGTAAACCAATGCTTCTAATTGCTTACAAAACATCAGGTCGTTTGGTATAATTATCAAAAAGTTATATTGTTTTAAAGTACGTTCAAATACTTTTGTGGCTCACTGTACATATTAAAAAATATATATTACTCATTTGATGTTTTTGTATAGTTATTTTTCCTGCATGTACTTTCCCTGCTGAAACTCTATGTTACGTTTATCTATTTATGTATTTATTATATTGCTTTAAACCGATTGGTTTGTTTAGCAAGTACAGTGTTGTTATGTTAGTAATACAAATCTCATAAAACTATTTGAAAATTAAACATAAATCAGTTTTGTTTATTTAATTTTTATAAGAAAGGAGTACACGTCGGTAAGCACAGGTGTTGAGCATTATTATGTAGTACAATGAACTTAATTAAGTAACCAGTGCGTTATAAAGTAATACAACCTTGCTATGATATTCATCGAACACGCTAGTAGCTTAATATAATAGCTGGGTGTGCTAATGACCTAAGTAGCCGAAGCGACCAGAAATAACCTACTTTAAAGACAAACATTGAATGCATCAGTAAAAGTCAAAAACCTTCAATATTTAAGTAATAATCACCTCAGTACTGCAAAAATTAAAAGAAATGTTATCATTTTATCGAATAAAGTAGTTTTAAAACAAGACATATACTTTTAACCACGAAATAAACAGTGCTATACACATATATTATAAATTAGATTGTTTTTACAGTTAACAGTATATATGTTATTATTTCTATAAAAAGTAAATTAATATATTCTACCAGTATTTATGCCAAATTTAAACTCTTTAGAATCAAATTATTTTAAGTTCCTATGTACGTATGCTATGATAATGATATAAATTAGTTTTAAAACAAGATACATACTTTTAATCACGAAATAAACAGTGCTGTACATACAATTTAGGTTGTTTTTACAATTAACAGTACATATGTTATTATTTCTATAAAAAGTAAATTAGTTTGCTATCAGTATTTATGCCAAAGTCCTTTTGAATAAAATTATTTTAAGTTCCTATGTATAATATTCGGACGCTATCAAAAAAGCTAACTTTTTAAATATTGTACTATACGATTTGGACTTTCATGAGAAGTTAGAGCAATTTACACGATGTGAAAAGAAATTTTTCCAAAAATTGCAATTGGTCAGAATGATATAAAAGTTGCATTTTACAACTTTTTAATGTGGGCTTATATTGAAAAATAAATTATTATAATTTTCTACCAGTATTTATGCCAAATTTAAGTTCTTTTGAATAAGATTAGATTAATGTTTTGAATCAAATTAATTAATGTGGACCTATATTGAGAAGTAAATTAATTTTCTACCAGTATTTGTGCCAAATTTAAGCCCTTTTGAATCAAATTATTTGGAGTTCCTATGTAAGTATGCTATGATATAACTTTTAGTTACAAAAATGTAATTTTAACCAATCTAAATTTTCGAGGATTGGTGAAGGAGTTTTCATTACAATAATTGTAAGGTACAGTTTAATAAGACAGTTTTATAATTGCGTCTCCGGATCAAAAAAGTTTTTGATAACATTATTACGTTGAGTTTCAGAAGTAAAAAGTTAACCGCGCCGGGATATATTTCACTCAACAAACTCTAATGCCACGTGGGATTTCATGACCCGGCAAACATTGGCGATGGTAATATAACTTTTTACTTACAAAACTCTATCCTTTGACGCAGCCCACCACTGTTGGTTAAACTTCAATATTTATATTCATCTTTTACGGAAATTTTCTCAAATTCATTTAACGAAAGTTAATGACATTTCGATTTCATATTATAGTCAAACGTCTTTCACATTTCCGAAATAGAATTATATGTCAGTGCGGTAAATGTATCTATTCCTGCGGGTGTACGATTTACTGCAGTATTTTTTCTCAATGAGATTAAAATACGAAAAAATAAATATTGTGCCTTGAATAAATTAGTGCAGTTCAACGAGAACGTATTCTCATCGGCGAGGCAAACTAAATTGTTAATCATTCTCATGTTTTTATAATCTCTGGTTCTTTTTCTCTTAACAGTTTCATATCAATGTACATATCCATAGTTTAAAGAAATTATTTTTCAGAAAAGTCCATTTATTCATTAATATAAAAAAAAACAACGGCTCAAATAGTGTCCTCAAAAGTGTACTCAACTCCATCAGACATAGGCAACATTTTCTAATTTGTTAAAGAAATATTTCTTTAAGCTACAAATTCCTAAACACCCGAAGATTGATAGCAATTAATATTCTTTTTTCTCATAATACTTTCAATAAATCGAAGTTAAAACAATAATGTACAAAGATCTATGTAACATTTTTTAAAATTTTCTTAACAAAGATTTGGGGGCGATATATGGTCATAAAAGTTCTAAACAAACAGAATTCTGTTTTCCTCAATGCTTTCAATAAATAAAAACTAAAACACGTACAAAATAAGTACTAAGCTCTATTGAATGTAACATTTCTTAATTTTCTGAAGAGAGATTTCAGAATGTTACAGGGTCATAAATACCGGAAGACGGCTACCAAATAAGGTTCACTTTTCTTCAACATTTCCAAGAACTATAGAAGCTAAAACAAGAGAATCCTAAACTCCATTGATACATTTCTCAATTTTCTGAAGATAGATTTCTGAATATTACAGAGTCATAAACACCGAAAGACTGCTACCAAATAAGGTTCATTTTCCATCGCCACTTCCATGAACTATAAGAGCTAAAACAAGAGTGTTCTAAACTCTATTGAATGAAACATTTCTTAATTTTCTGAAGATAGATTTCTGAATATTACAGGTTTTCTCGTGAACACCGGAAGTTTGTTACCAAATAAGGTTCACTTGTCTTCGACACTTCCGAAAACTATAGAAGCTAAAACAAGAGTGTATTAAGCTCCATTGAATAAAACATTTCTTAATTTTCTGAAGAGAGATTTCTAAATATTACAGGGTTATAAACACCGGAAGACTGCTACCAAATAACGTAACTTTAAAAAGTAATGTAACTTTTGTTCAACACTTCCAAGAACTGTAGGAAGTAAAACAAGAGTGTACTAAGCTGCGCATCGAATGTACTATTCTTTAATTTTCTGAAAATAGATTTCTGAATATTACAGGGTTATAAACACCGGAAGACTGCTACCAAATAAGGTTCACTTTCCATCGACACTTCCAAGAACTATAGGAGCTAAAACAAGAGTGTCCTAAACACTATCGGATCGAATATTAATTTGTTAAAGAAAGATCTCTTTGCGTAGCGATTGCATAAACATCCGCAGACTACCGGCAAACAAGAAAAAACACGAATAACAGCAACGTTTACCGTGCGTCGACACGCCAAGCCTGGTGAGGGCCTGTCCTTCTCTGCACCAAACCCTGAGCATGCACTTCATTAGCTCCTCCAAGGCGCTCTTCAAGGACACATCTGTTCCTAGTTCGGTGGAACACTCGGAGGCCACGAAATCGCACACCATCGCGTCAAAGACCGACGACGCGACGATCTCACCGAGAAAGTTACGCGTTCCGGGTCTCCTCGTCGAGCGAGTCGAGGCGAGACGCGATCAGCCGCGAGAAGACGAAGAACCCGTGGTCTTCCGGTTTTGGCGCGTGCACAGGCTGAGAGACGGGAAAAAGATCTCGGAACCACGGGTTTCTTTTCGGGACACGACACGGACTCGATGGTAGGCTTCGCGGGACGTGGGTGTCGGAGGAAAGCTCGATTTCCCGAAGAGGATGCCTTCGGCCGGCTAGTGGAATGCGACTCGGCGCCCTGACCCACTGACTGCCAGCCAAAAGCTTCTTCTTCCACTCGCCACCCTCCGCCCTTCCGCGCCGCACACCTCCCGCACGGCTCTCTTCTTCTACTCTTCGGGCTTAACTTCTGTCGAGATATTCAGACGGCCGCGAATCAAGCGTTTCCACTAGAGGTGGGTCGGAGCACATTGACGCTCGCGAAACTACTCGAACGCTGATCTCAACAACGGACGACTGCTTGGCATAGGGACTTTGCAGTCATATTCTATATTAATTATTAATACACAATATAATTTTTTGAAGTCAAGATACTTAAAAGTGTAGGAATTATAGTCCCCACTGGTTAAGAGGATCTTTTTCTAGAGCATCATTGAGTGTTTGGAATATTTTTGTAAATACAAAAAAGTTTCGTATAGAGACTTTGCACTCATATTTTTTATTATCTGGACTACACAATATAATTTTTTGAAGTCAAAGTACCTAAAATTGTAAGAGTTATAGTTCCTTGGGGTTAAAAGGTTATCTAGGTCTCTTTCTAAAGCGTCATTTTGTAGGCCTTGTTTGGAAAGTTTTTGTAAATAAACCAGGCGACTATTTTGTATAGAGATTTTTCACTCGTATTTTCCATTATTTGGACTGTACAATATAATTTTTTGAAGTCGAAGTACTTAAAATTATAGGAGTTATAGTTCCTTGGGGTTAAGAAGTTATCTAGGTCTCTTTCTAAAGCGTCATTTTGGAGTACCCATTAGGAAAATTTTTGTAAAAAAATACAGATTTTGCACTCACATTCTGTGTTATTTAGACTACACGATATAATTTTTTGAAGTCGAGATACTTAAAGTTGTAGGAGTTATAGTCCCCACTGGTTAAGAGGATCTTTTTCTAAAGCATCATTGAGTTGACCTTCATTGAAAAATTTTTGTAAATAAATTAGACGACTGTTTTGTATAGAGACTTTGCATACGTATTTTCCATTATTTGGGCTATCCAATATAATTTTTTGAAGTCAAAGTACCTAAAATTGTAGTAGTTACAGTTCCTTGGGATTAAGAGGTCTTCTAGGTCTCCTTCTAAAGCGTCATTTTGTGGGCCTTGTTTTTGGAAAATTTTTCTGAAGAATTCAGACTATACGTTAACGTTAGAATTTTAAAATATATAGTAAATTTAATAATAAATTGCTCGTTAAAGATGAGGATATATATATTTTTTCTTCGTCATTTTATATTATATATATATGTTTCTTCAATATCGGAATTTGTATATAGCCCCCGTCTTCCCTACATCTGAAGCATGATCGATGGATCAGGGAAAACGAAACGAAGTCTCGCTACTGAAATTGATTTTGGTTGGTGTGCACGCATTAAACTTGATCCCATCCCTAGTTACCACGTATGAATACGTATAATCAGCTTTCGTACGTTCGAACTTGCATCTACATGCTCGGTTTATACTCTCGGTACCTGGAAACCGCTAGAGGAAGCTCTTATTGCGTTCATCGAAGGACCAGACGAACCGAACGTAATTACGATGAATAAACATGAGAAACATTAACGGGTCTTTGCCCTTTCGTTTGAGTCGAACCACTCGGGTTAGAATAACGTCCCTTACAAACGATGCCTATCTCGGGACCAAAATTGAATCGCGCCCCACCCACTAGTCTCTTCACTTCGATAACAGTTTTACGGATATTTTGTAGTCATTATCGCGCGTGGTTGGAACTTAGTTCAACTTCACTCGTAATTAGAACACTTCCGAAGCCGGTCTGGCAATATAAATGGCAGTTTTAGCCAGAGGTCGAATGAGACTGTAAAGTTTTATGTGAAAAAAGTCGTTCAGCAAACATTTCACTTTTAAATTATTTCTTGTCCGCTTTATGTTGGAAGTGTTGCCAAGCAGAAATTAAAAGTCGTTCATACTTAGTTTCTAACAGTAGTTCTGCAACTGTTTGTCAGCAATTTTCTATTATAATGTAACAATTACCTAATCACTATACTGCGGATGTTTATGCAATTTGCAATTTTTGTAGACGAATTTTAAGAAAGTAGAATAAAGTAGAATCTGATTTCTCCGGTGGTAGTAGCCTTTGCAGATATGAAATAAATAAAAATTGTACTAAATTTTGTCGAATTTTATATTCTACCCCTTTTTGAAAATTTTCAGAAGCCCTAAATGCATAAAGATCCGCAGTCTACTAATCACTTACATACAGTTGCCACGTTCATAGTGTATGTACACGTCTATTCCTTTTTTAACGCTAAATATCCATACTGTCCAGAATTAATTGGTTGAATAATTTGGAAGCTGAATAAAAAAAGTTAATCTTTATTGGATATACATTAACCCTTAAGTGGATCTTCAAAATGTACTTTAAAAATGCAATGAATCAATTGACCCTTTGCACTCGGAACTATTGTAACTCGAAAATTAAACCTTTCTTTCAATCCAAAATTATTCATTCCCTATGATTTTAAAAATTTTATGGACATGAAATTGGTATAATGCCTTATACAATACCTAAATGTTTAGTAATTGATTAGATACCGATATATTTAATAAGCTAAACAATATTTTGAATAATGGTACAGCAACTTTTAGTGGCGCCTCTCTCAGAGTCACCATCCGGGAGCTAAGGGTTAACCAGGGTCGAATGAAGCTGTAAAGTTTAATATAAAAAAAGTTGTTTAGCAAATATTTCTTTCCTGTTTCCAGTTAACTTTGTCCATTAAATTCTTACTTTTTATACAAATCTTTAACAATTTTATATAAATCCTTTAATTTTAATAGTTATTTTAAATTTTATTAATGCAGCTTTAAATGAAGAGGAACTTAATCCTTAGTACTCGAATGGTGACTGTAAAGAGCGCCATTAAAAATCGCTTTAGAATTATTCGAAATATTGTTAACATTATTAAATATGTTGCGATCTAATCAATTACTAAACATTTAAGTATTGTATAAGGTATTATATCAATTTCATATTCATACAATTTTTAAAAAGGGAATGGAAATATTCTAGGTCGAAAGAAACGTTTAATTTTCGAGTTAAAATAGCTAATTTTGAAACACCCTGTGCTCGGAGCTATCTTAACTGGAAAATTAAACATTTCTTCCGACTTGGAATATTTCCATTCCCTATGATTTTTCAAATTTTATGGATACGAAATTGGTGTAATACCTCATACAATACCTAAATTTAGTAATTGATTAGATACCGACACATTTAATAATGTGAATAATATTTTCAATAATGGTACAGCAATTTTTAGTGGTGCCTCTGTCTCTCAGAGTCACTATTCGAGTGCTAAGGGTTAAGAAAGTAAAACCAACGAAAAGAAACAAATGAAAGTGTTTATTCCGCAGTGGAGGGGATTAGATCGTTAACCTTCCTGTTTCTTAGATCGTGACTTTAAAGAACGTAACATTACTTGTTGAAACGAAAACTTTCTATTGTTTCATACTAATTACACGGTTCAACAAATTTCAACTTTTTTTTTACGTTTCGATTCTCACTATGCGATTCTTATAGAGTTTTTCGCGCCGATTCCGAATCTGCCCTTAATTTTTCTTCTAGACGCACAGTTTTTGAAAAATTTGAGATTGAAAAAAAGGCATATTTTTCAACTTTAAACAAATATTGTGATGTTATTATAAAAGATATTGAATTGTTCTTTACAGCAAAAGATTGTGTAGACTTTCCCGAATCCAGTGATATCCAATATTAATACATTATGATTGTTTAAACATGTTTATCCTCAATTTTTGAGGATATTTTTCAGTTTATCTCTCAAAATAAGAGTCTAGCGGAAAATCGAACTATACCACGCGATAGAGTAGGCTTTTATCTTGAAAACCCACCCTTTCAAGTTGGCAATGTTTTTTTCGAACCAGAAAGCAAAATAACTTATTTCATTACAGAGACTGTTTGAGGCAAACGAATTTCTTAGTAACTTATATTCACTATTTCTGATATGTACTTGATGTCTATGAATTCAGAAAAGTGGAAGACATATAAAGCAGGAAACACTTTGGGAGTAATTAAATATTGATTAGATTCGGTAACAAGCAAAGTTTCAGAACTTTAGTACTAGGATTACAGAATCTAGAAAACAGAATAACTTTTATTGTTACATTAGAACCTTTTTCCGTTCCCGAAAAAATTCTCTTCTGATACGAACATTTGTGAAATAGAGGTTCCCATAAATATATATTATTTTATAACTGTTTTCTTAGAGCAGAAAAGTTAACGGTCAACAAATTACTGTTATATCAGAACTAATTAAATCAGAACTAATTAGTTCTAACACTATAAATATTGAATGAGTCTGGGTTAGGTCTTCCATTAGGTCACCTTCATTAGGTCCTTCATTAAATTAATTACTAGAAGCATCAATTTGATGGAGATATTTGCTGTATATCTACATAATACCATATAGACGCTACATGGTATTATCGTAAGAACTTTCATTTTTTCAAAACGGAATAACTGTTAACTGAATAAAGTTAATAGTCAACAAATTCCTGTTATATCAGAACTAATTAAACATTTTAACAGTTTCGTTCAACCTCTGATTTTAACACTATAAATATTGAATGTGTCTGGGTTAGGTCTTCCATTAGGTCATCTTCATTAGGTCCTTCATTAAATTAATTACTAGAAGCATCAATTTGATGCAGATACTTGCTGATATTAATTGTAGATGCTATATGGTATATGGAAGAAACCTACAAAGTGTAGAATGGAATTACTCTAGGTTCTAAATAACTCCGAGTGCAAGGGGTTAACTATTTGAGGCACACGATTTTAAAGAAAATAAAAATCCAAGTTGCACAGCATTTTTTTTAACATCAATATAACTTTAACTTTTCGAGGTGGATTAAAATATATCCCACTACGTATAAAGAGGTAAGCAAAAGGTGGGACAGTTTTTAACCCACCTAACCCCAAAGAGTTAAAAAAAAAGTTATTCTACTATAAAGAGTATCCGAATATTAACAAGAGCCAGTGTGAATAGATTGATGTGAAAACCATCCTTTCCCGAGGCACGGTATTGTAATCAAGCAACGACCTATTCGTCACATGTGCTCGGTAGACGACGACCATATCGTAGAAGCGTCGGTACCAGCCGCGATGCTTGGCGTCTTTCTCTCAGCTGCGCCGTTTCGATTATATTTAGCCGGAGTATTACGCGGTGCTTATTTAAAGAAACGGGAAGAACGACTCCCCCCTTTTCTCCCTCTCTCTCTCTCTGGTTCTATCTCGATCCTCTCTGTTCACTCGTCTTTCTTCCGTTCTACCTATCGGCACGTATTCCACCTTCGTCACGGACGCGTGCTCCCTTTCTGCTTTCTCTTTTCGTCGTGGATCCCGCGAAATCGGAGCGATTTCTTTGTCGGCCGGTCGGTGTTCGTGTTCGCGGCATTCTTCGGCGATGCGTTGCTTCGCGGTGAAGTAAATTTTAGTTACCAGAGCAACCTCTCCCTCTGCCTCCACCTCTCTCTCTTTCTTGCAGGGATGGAATTCGCACGAGCCGGCGCGCGCCAGGCGCTTACCCTTTGTGCTTTCATGATACTGATTTTGATCCTCTACAGTACTCTACACACTGGCCGACATTCCATGTTCCGCGCGACCCTATAGAACGATTGTCCTTTTCGGGAACTACGCGTGCGGACTGTTTAATCGATGCCAGAGCGAGCCTACGAAGCCGTAAATGCATCCGGTTGCACCGGAATGCAGCCCTCCATCGTCGAAATTCATTTTGCTCCCATTTCCATGCTATTATATAGGGTGTCTCAGCTGAAAGAGGCCACCTAAATATCTCCTTTATTTTTAATGGCACAAAAAATATTTATGGCATAATTTAGATGGTATCGAAGGAGGAATATCATAGAAGAACAATTCTTTTTGTCCGGTTATTTCTTCATAGTTTTTTCAAGGTCATCGTTAATTTTTTATCGGGATAACTTACTTTTTTTTATTCCATCTTGTAGCGGCTGAAAAAATACATTTGAATATAAACAGCAAAAAATATATTGAATTAATAGATGATCAATTAAATAAGCACGCGACTCGTATTGCAGGCAGCACGTTTATGTTTCAGCAGGATAATGCTGCGATACATACCGCAAAATGTGTTAAAGCTTATTTAAGTTCTGAAAATGTGACATGCCTCGAGTGGCGGCCCGTTCACCCGACCTTAATATTATTGAAAATATATGGACAGAACTTTCAGGAAACGTTTATGAGAACGGAAAACACTACAAAGATGTAATGGCATAAAAACAAAGTATTGTTACAAATTGGAGTCTTTTAAGACAAAAACTTATTAAAAAATTGTTTAAATCATTCCTAATCGCTTAGTAGATGTTATACAGCGATTAGGTGGGTTTACTAAATATTAATTTGGAATTCGACAAAATATTTCTGTTCAAACAATAGTATTTTTTAATAATGTTCTATCATTTCGACCGATTAAAATCAATACATGTCTATATTATTTCCTCTAATTTCTTTCGTGTACAAGAGACGAACTTGCAATTCTATATGGATACTTTGAAGGTCATATCTAATATATAGACTGAGAAATATGTACATTTATCCTATTGTGTTATATGAAATATACAAACACATCAAATGTTCTATCATTTTGTCCGGCACTGTAGCTTCTATAAATTTCAACTGATGTATAAAAATTTGATTTTGCATAAAGCTCCGCTGTCTACTCATAAAGGTTATTGATGAGAGACATTTATTTCAACCGCTCATAACAGTTAGCGATGAGATGAGTTCATTTCAATCGGTTCTAACAGTTATCGATGAGAGAAATTTATTTCAATCGTTCAGAAGAGTTATCGATCTGAGAAGTTCATTTCGATCGCTCATAACTAGATTGCGGATTTTTTGAAATATAGTAAAATGGAGTAGATAAAATTCAAAATTGTTGAATAATTTTAAAAATCGAAGATGTCAATATATGATTTCACCTTTATTAAAATCATGAAGGGAAGAAATAACACCCGATTTAGTTTCTGTTTCTTGCAATCGATGAAGACAAGTTTTATTTTGTATAAAGATCCGCAGTCTACTCATAACAGTTATCGAAGAGAAAAGTTCATTTGAATCGCTCATAACAATTATCAATAAGAGATATTTATTTCAATCGCTCAGAGAAGGTCATTTAGATCGCCCATAACAGTTATCGATAAGAAGAGTTCATTTACATCGACCATAACAGTTATCGATGAGAGAAATTCATTTCGATCGCTGATAACAGTTATCGATAAGAAGAGTTCATTTACATCGCCCATAACAGTCATCGATGAGAGAAATTCATTTTGATCGCTCATAACAGTTATTAATGAAGGAAATGGTTAATACTTACAATTAAATAGTACAACTCTCTCCTTTAAATAATAGACAATAAATTATTTGATAAATTTTTTACGTCTATATACGAGTGAAAACGAGTCAACCGTGAACAAAGACAGTTAACGAACAAATTTTGTGTTGTTCTTATGGTCTATCAATTCGTCTTGTTGTAAGAAATCTTTTCAATGATTTCCACACGCTTGCTCTATCCGAAAAAGATTAGACAACTTGATAATTAAATAAGCAACCGAAATGAATTTTCTCATCAATAATTATTAGCGATCGAAAGAGCGATTATGAGCGACCGAAATGAACTTTTCTAATTGATAACTGTTATGAGTTATAAGTGACTGTGGATCTTTATGCAAAATAAAAATTGTTTGCATCGATTGCAAGAAATATACAATATTTCAACAATTTTGAATTCCATCCACCATATTTTACTATAAATTCATACTGATCCGCAGTCTAGTTATGAGTGATGGAAATGAACTTCTTTCGTAGATAACAGTTATCGAGAAGAATTCAAATTACATGCACAACTGTTATTTGTAACCAAAAAGTTTAAAAACGGATATTTTTTAATAATTTTGTTCTCTTTCTTCTTTTTTATATTTTGCGTTGATCATCGTAGTACCTTTATCGTTTAAAATTTATTTCAACAAAGAAATAATAGTGAAGCAATAAAACAGTAATCAAGCTTTTAGACTTTATTTTCTGCATAACAATGGACCTATTCTCGTCCGAGTAATAAATGCCTGTTTATTTCGAGAATTCTTGGAAAATCACGATTATTCACAGTCTCTCGATGGCGAACCTTCCATTGTAATAATGTAAAAATGCTTTTAACCGCGTCTGGTGCGGTAATCGTTAAAGGGAAAAGGAGAAAAATGCGCAAGTATTCATCTTAATTAAATTCCTCGCACGTCCAGTTACACGGGAATCGCTCAGTTTCATCTTACTCGAAAAATGTCGATTTATTGGAATGACATATCGCGCGCAATTCCTCTTTTCTGTCACAACTATGTACCTCGGATGGCATGTCTACACGCTACACATAATATGTAACACGTAACATCTTCGGGGATTGTAAATGCCCGACGGAAGCTCCATGTCTCTGGGCACAAATTTAGTGGCAGCTTTAATGTGTTATAATATCGCTGGACGAATTTAGCGAGTATTTATGCAAACACAAAGTTACATTCCCGCTGCAATGTGTCAAGTGCGTCGCGAAAAATTTTCTACAAACTATCTAGGGGAGACCGGGGCTAGTTGACTAATGAGGTTAGTCGACTAATCTATTCTAATTGTAATACTATAAAGTAGATGATGCTGCTTTCCGCGATATTGAAACATAAGAATGACTAGCTCACCATGTAATGTGTTGTCGTGAAACTTGCATGTTATACCAATAAGAATAAAAAATCTAAAAAGCCAAAAATTGCTTGTTTTCTTCGAGGTGTCCGGATTATCCTATTTAATATTTCTTCTACCTCTTTCTTTTCTAAACGAAAAACAGTCCTTTGGGTTAATAATTAACGCTGTCAGTTGAGAATATTTGCTCGCAATGTATTAAAAATGAATATTTAATGAAATGAATAAAATCGATATACTTTCTTAAAATTTGCAAGGTATATCTTTTATTGGACACAATTGCACGCATTCAGCCGAATTAGACCATTTTCATTAGACCTTCCCCTACACATCCTCACAAGAATTATTATTGTTTAAAGGTACCGGGATGCGTCACCTAACGTATAGTAACTCACATACATATAGTAATACATAAGCAATTAAATACCATTCAAATATGAATATTTTTGCAATTGCATTAAAAGTTTATACCTACCTAAAACAAGTATGTAATATTTAACAATAGTATAATTAATTTATTAATTTTATTGTCAAAAATATATTGAACGGTAATAATATAACTTGACTGTCAGTTTCTTAGCTTTTCTTAGTGAGTATCCACTGTTTTTGGGCAAGTATATCTATCATTGAATTGTAGTTAATCATTAAGAGACCCTCCTAGCGAACTGTTTAGATTACCAAGACTCGAGATGTTTATGCTATGCTGCAGATAAGTTTTCAACTAAGGTTCATCGTTCTGTCTGCATTCAGTTGTAACAAAATCTTTGGAAGCCTTCAGGAAATAAATATATTCATCGAAATATATAGCATATACCCAGACTCAACGTCGTCGCTAATGATCTCGCAGTAGATGTGACGTGAAACACAGAAGAAAAAGAAGAAGTAATTGTTAAGACCATATCTTGTTCTTGTAATATAACGATCAATAAAGTTAAGTTAATAAATATCTCTAAATATATCAAACCCATTCCCTTCCATAACATCTTATAATGTTATGCCACCTTCCCTCAGAACATAATATATTATTCAAGCTGATTCATTTGATTTCTGTATAATAAGATGAGTTAGTGTTAGAGATATTATCGTTGTGTCATTTTATTTTCCATTTCAATATTAGTCAATTCTTCGACATGATTCCGAACTTTCGTTTATTCCTACATAGTTTCATATTATAGTTCTATATTTCGTTTTTATTTTGATTCCCCAAAGATTCTGTTCGTACTGACGCATGACAATCAGGTTTTCTCAATCATTCGACATGATTTCGTTTTTCTTTGTGAACCTAAGTGCCCCTATCACAAAATGGCATCCTCTCTTTCTTTAATGTAAGCCAGAGGTCATCAAAAATGTCGATTTATTGGAATGATGTATCGCGCGCAATTCCTCTTTTCTGTCACAACTATGTACACACCTCGAATGGCATGTCTACATGCTACACATAATATGTAACACGTAACATCTTCGGGGATTGTAAATGCCCGACGGAAGCTCCATGTCTCTGGGCACAAATTTAGTGGCAGCTTTAACGTGTTATAATATCGCTGGACGAATTTAGCGAGTATTTATGCAAACACAAAGTTACATTCCCGCTGCAATGTGCCAAGTGCGTCGCGAAAAATTTTCTACAAACTATCTAGGGGAGACCGGGGCTAGTTGACTAATGAGGTTAGTCGACTAATCTATTCTAATTGTAATACTATAAAGTAGATGATGCTGCTTTCCGCGATATTGAAACATAAGAATGACTAGCTCATCATGTAATGTGTTGTCGTGACCGAAACTTGCGTGTTTAATAAGAATAAAAAATCTATAAACATCGGCGGTAAGTAAATATTTTCGTTTCGACTATTTATCAATTTTTGTCCATTAAGTACTGCTTGATATTTTTTCATGATTAATTTATGGAAATATGATACATTGACTATAATTTCAGGTATTTTATTTTATCCGGTGCATCGAGGTTATGCACGTGTGGCCCTTACAATGATAAAAATGTCGAACGGGGCTACTTGACTAAGCATAGGATTTATATCATTCAAGAAAGATTCCTTGTCCTCAGAATCCGAAGATGATTCAGAATGCTTGATCTGCAATGAATCTTACACTGATATTTGTGCTGCGAACTGAGTGTAGTGCACACATTGCAGCAAATGGACTCGCGAAACATGCATCCGATGTGCGTATTAACTGTGACTCGAATGATGATTTGTAAGCCTAATTTGGCTTAATTTTGCCTACAAATCATCATCTGATTCACTACAGTGCATATGTATGAACAAATAAAAATTTAAGTATTGTTAATACTATTATTTATTCTTAAACACTTAAAAGTAACTGTAAGTCAACTAATCCCATCAGATATGATGGGATATAACCACACAACCGGGGTTTGTTGACTTATTGCTCTCACTAATCTGAGTTTGATTAAAACTACAACTAGGTTGAATCATAGCGATTTTCAAAATTAAATCTGTATACCGAAGTGAATGTGCAAACTTTTGGTGTACAACAAGTCAGCAAAATACTAATGGTTCATTGGTAAAAATTAAATATATTAAAATGCTTAAGATATTGGCAGGTTTCTAATGTGTAATCAATAGACAGCGGATCTTATGCATTTATGACAAAAGTGAATAGATGCAATTGAAAACGGTAAACACATTGGACGAATTTAAAAATACTGTTGTATTATTTTCAGCCGGTTAAATATATTAAGAAAGAAAATAAATTTCTATTTTGCTCCAGTTTGTTACAATTCAGGTAGAAAATTTTTATTCTGCATAAAAATTCGCTATTTAGTAATTAATGAGAGTTGGGCAGTGGCCGATTATTTTGTGATTACTTTTGTAAATGCATTTTATAACAATTAATCAATGAGCGTTACTAGGATATTCTAGGATAAAGTATGATTACTAGACCGCGGATCTTTATGCAGTTATGGCTCATGAAACTTTTAAAAAAATGGTAGAATATAAAATTTGACAGAGTTTAGTACAATTTTTATTTATTTTTCAATACTTCAAATCAAGATTATTCTTTTTATTTATTTCAAATCAAGATTATTATTTCAAATTCAAGATTTTATTTGATTTCATATCCTCAAAATTCGTCTACAAAAATTGTTAATCGGTTTAAAGCAATAATAAATAAATAAAATAATATTAGTTGTGTGCAATAAATAAAATTTGGTATTGAATAGCGTGTAGTAACATCGATTAACTGTACAAAAATGAAGACTGTAAAATTAATTTTTGAATTTTTCTTCACTTTTAACGAACAACGTAATGTTGCTATTTCGAATGATTGATTTCTCTTTTCACAGGTTTTTGCTGTTTAAATAAACTCGTGGCAAGTTACGACGTTATTAAGTTCCATTTATAGTACACAGTGTATGTACATATGACGTATTAATTAAAGATTGTTTACCTTTCATCGGCAGAAACGCACGATTGGATTCTTTCCGTTTGTTTAAATCATATCGAAATATTTTTTGAAGAAACTACATCAGCAATCGTTTAAATCTAGTTCGGGAACACGGTATTGAATTTATTTAATTGTGGATATAGCAGGAGGGTAATAAATTTTGTACAAACTGCTCTCCGCTTCAAATGCGGACATCATGTCAGTGTTAAATTTAGTGCGTTAAGTGGAATTTATTTAAAACGCTGATTCTCGTTACAAAACGATTCGCGTACAGTTCAAATATCGTCAGACATATTTCAGTTGATACTTTTCAGATTATATCGTTCGATGACTTGTCTGTCCTCTCAGCCATCTTTTGCTTCTCAAAGGTTGTAAGTATTTATAAGCAAATATTCATTATTATAATTAGACTGCGGATCTTAATGCAAAATAAAAATAGTCTGCATCGATTGCAAGAAATAAATTATATGTTACTTCTTCCCTTAATGATTTTAATAGAGGCGAAATCATACTATATTGACATCTTCAATTTTAAAAATTTTTCAACAATTTTGAATTTCATTCACTCAATTTTGCTACAAAGGTATAAAGATCGGCAATCTAATAATTACCATCGGTGGGTAAAAGTATCCCTTACTATTGTTGACACAAATGATTTCTTATTAGAACAGTTACCATCTTTTTTGTTGTTCTATATTTTGTTATGATAGAAGCTATTTTAAATTTGACATAACTAAGTTTTCAGGAATGTAATATAATAAAAATTGTTTACTTGAATTGCAACAAACTGGAGTAAAATAGAAAATTATTTTCTTTTCGTAATATCTTTAATAAATTGAAAATAATATAACAATATGTTTAATTCCTTCCAATGGTTTTACTGTTTTAAATTACACTTTCTCATTTCTGTCTTAAACGAGTAACTACTACTCATTATTATAACTAGGCTGCGGGTCTTCATGTATTTATGGTTTATGGAAATTTCTAAAAAATGCTGGAGTATCAGATTCGACAGAACTTAGTACGATTTTTACTTATTTTGTATCTACAAATGTTATTAGCAATGAAAATAGGATTTTGTTTGGTACTACTTTTTAAAGTTTGTCTACAGAAATTGAAAATTGCATAAACATCCGCAAATAAGGATAAGGATAAGGTTGTCAAAAGTGTCCCTGAACCAAATTGAATTTGCAATTGGCCATTCGATAGCTTTTCCAAAGAAAATACTTTGGGCCAATTTTTAACCCGATATGTTCACTTAGAGGGTGGTAATAAGGTGACAAAGAAAATCAGATTTTTCCGTAATTTCTCTTATCCTCTTTAATTGAAAATTCAGAAAGATCAGGCATATTTTAGCTTTCAGAATGTATATCTACGAAAATTTTCAGAATTTCTGGTTTCGAAACCGAATTTTAAAAAATAACGGTATTTGTCATTTTTATTTCCTTTTACACTACTTAACCTTATCGGTCACGAATTAATTATTCCTGGAAAAAAAATCATGACTTTGCTAAGCAGTTCTTTGAAAATGTAAATTTTTGCATTTATTTAGTATGTCCTTATATGAGGACGCCAGGACCGAAAGGGTTAAAAGATTTTCTACATTTAACGCACGAATTATTTCCATAACAGATGTTTGCATTGTCGGATTAAATATTTTTTCCCAGAGGTAGACCGAATTTTTATGAATTCTAACCGCAAAACAAATTACAGTTGCAAGGCTTTGCAAACATTATTAATCAAAACAGTGAAAAATGGAACATTATCGCTGTATGTATTTGAGTGCTTGCGTAATGAATAAAGCACTCCCTCAATATTCAGTGCAACATGACGACACTAAAGATTGTTTTTTTACTATCGGTTAATGTGGCACAGTAATTCTGAAAACTGAACAAAATAAAATATGCAGGGTGGAAATCATAAAGCGTTACAGACGAATATCTCCAAAAATATTGATTATACGCAAAAATGTTTCAGACGAAAGTTGTTCAGTACCGAGGGGGACATCATGTGGTGGGACTTTTATTTTTCCCGGTGGACACTCCAAGGCAGGGATGAGCAACCATTTTTTACAATACAATTGTAATTTACTATGGCTGGTTTCTTTTTAAATTTGTCACCGATCCTGTTTCCTTAAACTTTGCAACTAATTGTAACACGTACGTCTTGAGTGCGACAGCAATAGAGCGATGTGGTGATGCCGAGCTCCTATGACGTCCGTTCCCGCCAGAACCTAAACGCATGAATGGGATCCGGAATCTTCTGGAAGCGTCAGGAGTGGGCTCTTGCAGATTCCCTGCATTCCACTATCAAAATCTGTGCCATCTCTTGTTGGACGGAGAGTACAAGTTTCTCTGTGCCATCTTTCGTTGGACGTAGAGTACACGCCTGCTACTTAATACCGATTGTTCTTAACGGATACTCAGTGTTACGACAGTTATAGAAGGGGTACACAGATGTCGAGACTTTGGGAAACACTGACGTAGACCATTGCTAGGACACGCATGACAACGCCCAAATAACACACAGCCTGTTCGTTATTGGCGGTCTCTGTCGATGTCGGATGCGCTAGTCTGCGCATGCACTCACCGTACAGGACCGTGATTTCAGTAGTATTTCCAATCTCGTGCCGGCTAGACGATTTTTCGCTACCATCTCGTATTTTATAAAACATTGAATGATGGCTGGTATGCTTGAGCGGTTTAATCTCAAGTTAGTTAATATTATGAACGCTAAGAAAGCAAACAGTAGTTTTCTGACGAAAGAAAGATACGATGACTTGTTAAAAAAAGTGAGTAATAGTAAAAACAAAAGTAGTGGAAAAAAACCGGAGGATTATCAAAGACTAAAAAGATACGACGTGATGAAAGTAGGCAATGTTGAGAAACTTATCTTTCCCGTAAGCAAAGACACCTTGTTGTTGTTAGATTTTACGTGTACTTTGAAGAACATTTTACCATAATTCACGAGGCACACTTATCAATAGGCCACGGTGGTAGAAACAGGATGTTAAAAGAATTTCAGAAAAAGTACAAAAACATTACTACCGAAGAAGTGATGATTTATTTAAAGTGTGAAATTTGTCAAAAAAGATAAAAGGTACCCAAGAAGAGACTTGTTGTTAGGCCAATGGTATTTCAAGAGATGAACTCGAGATGCCACGTAAATCTAATTGACATGCAGCCAGATAATGACTTTAAATTTATATTGGTCTATCAAGACCACTTGACGAAGTTCGTACAGTTGCGTGCCCTGAAAAGCAAACGTGCAAAAGAGATTGCAAACAACCTAATTGATATTTTTAGTATATTTGATGTGGGCGGATTTGAAAATTGTGCACGGAAAACCTAGGCACAGCCCGACAAGGTTCGGTCGAGCGTGCAAACCAGGATATAGAAAATATGCTAAGTTCTTGGTTGGAAAGCAATCAAACTAGTAAATGGTCCGAAGGGTTACGCTTTGTGCAACTTCTGAAAAATAGGGTATTTCATGAAGGCATCAAGTGTACTCCTTATGAAGCAATGTTTCGGACATCTGTAAAAGTAGGCTTGAAAACATCTTTTTTCCCAAATGACTTTATCGAACATCTTAGAATCGAAGAAGAGCTTCAGGCTTTAATCAAGACAGTCAATAACGCTTCCGAAAACACCGGTAGCGAAATAGAAGATGATTCTGATGTGAACAATGGACAATAACGATCTATCGCAAAATCACCCTCCACCTGAAGTTAGGTGCACAAATAAGTTCGGTGCCTTTTGAGCATACTTTTCATCTTTATTTACGAAAACAAAGGAATACACGTTACGTTTCGAAGCAATCACCATTACTTTCTATACACTTCTTCCATACCTTCTATACCTTTCGGGTAGGTGAAATAAACTCATTAATACTTGTGTGGACCTCTTCGAGAGATTTGAAGTTGGAATGAACCAAGTGGTGTTGCAGCGACCGAAAAAGGTGATACAGTAATTTCTCAAATACTGTCTGGGGTCGTCTACACAAACGCTGTTCAGTATCTATCCACTCCAACAAGAGCCTGTCAACGTTCTGCAGGATGGCGACGATTGATGTCGGCTCGGGTATATCGGTGTGAATACCAATACATTGACACCATGAATCAAATTTTCAAACTTCTTAATTTTCATTATTTTTTATGGGCTTTTACTGGCTCATTCCTGGCATTTTTATGATTAAAACAAGACCAAACACGATATAGTTTCAATTGTATTTAGTGGTTTAATCGACGGTGAAAGTTTCGGTCGCAAGAAAGGACAGCGTATGGGAAAGAAAGAGACGCGGACAGTCGCCGGCGGCGACACGCTTCAGCCACTCATTCTGTCCTTCTCTATGTTCGGTTCTCTATTGAGTCTCGCTCGACGCGGTAGACGCAGTTATAAATCAAAAATATTGTCTCTATGCGAACACTGTCCGTGCAGAACACGGCTGTTGGACAGTATTTGAGCATTTATTGTAATCCGAGGGGGCTATATCGGGAGAATATATCGCATGAGGGAGAATCTAACAGCCCAAAGAAGAAATGATTTCCAGTGTTGTTTTCGCTGTAGTCGTGCGTTGTCATGCAACAAAATCACTTGCCTAGTTCCACTGCTGCACAGTGGGCCGGAATTTAGTGACATTTGGCTTCGATACTTTCTCGTATCGATTTCTAATAAATTTATATTGCTTTCTAAATGTCCATCAACATCGAAATTGAAAAAGTTCATGTTTGTCCATAAAATATAATTAATACGAAGTCATAAAGATAGACATTTGGGATGCAGTATTTTTCAGCCAAAAATTGCTTGTTTTCTTCGAGGTGTCCTGATTACCCTATTTAATATTTCAGCTACCTCTTCTTCTTTAAAACGAAAAACAGTCCTTTGGGTTAACAATTAACGCTGTCAGTTGAGAATATTTGCTCGCAATGTATTAAAAATGAATATTTAATGAAATGAATAAAATCGATATACTTTCTTAGAATTTGCAAGGTATATCTTTTATTGGACACAATTGCATGCATTCAGCCGAATTAGATCATTTTCATTAGATCTTCCCCTACGCATCCTCACAAGAATTATTATTGTTTAAAGGTACCGGGATGCGTCACCTAACGTATAGTAACTCATATACATATAATAATACATAAGCAATTAAATACCATTCAAATATGAATATTTTTGCAATTGCATTAAAAGTTTATACCTATCTAAAACAAGTATGTAATATTTAACAATAGTATAATTAATTTATTAATTTTATTGTCAAAAATATATTGGACGGTAATAATATAACTTGACTGTCAGTTTCTTAGCTTTTCTTAGTGAGTATCCACTGTTTTTGGACAAGTATATCTATCATTGAATTGTAGTTAACCATTAAGAGACCCTCCTAGCGAACTGTTTAGATTACCGAGAGTCGATATGTTTATGCTATGCTGCAGATAAGTTTTCAACTAAGGTTCACCGTTCTGTCTGCATTCAGTTGTAACAAAATCTTTGGAAGCCTTCAGGAAATAAATATATTCAACGAAATATATAGCATATACCCAGACTCAACGTCGTCGCTAATGATCTCGCAGTAGATGTGACGTGAAACACAGAAGAAAAAGAAGAAGTAATTGTTAAGACCATATCTTGTTCTTGTAATATAACGATCAATAAAGTTAAGTCAATAAATATCTCTAAATATATCAAACCCATTCCCTTCCATAACATCTTATAATGCTATGCAACCTTCCCTCAGAACATAATATATTATTCAAGCTGATTCATTTGATTTCTGTATAATAAGATGAGTCAGTGTTAGAGATATTATCATTGTGTCATTTTATTTTCCATTTCAATATTAGTCAATTTTTCGACATGATTCCGAACTTTCGTTTATTCCTACATAGTTTCATATTATAGTTCTATCTTTCGTTTTTATTTTGATTTCCCAAAGGTTGAAAAATCCATTCTGTTTGTACTGACGCATGACAATCAGGTCTCCTCAATCATTCGACACGATTTCGTATTTCTGTGAACCTAAGTGCCCCTATCACAAAATGGCATCCTCTCTCTGTTTAATGTAGCCAGAGGTCATCAAGGAGTTTCACACATCGGCCGATTTTCGAGGACTATGCCTCCTTTTCCAGCTTGCGCGACTAGCTCCCCGAGATACTAAAAGTTGTATTTTACAACTTTTTTATGTTAAAATACCTTTTGTAGATTTGTATCGATTATATGCACTATGAAAATTCCACCGGAATTGGTTAATGCGGGAAAAAACGACAGACATTGAAAGATATAAGAATCCTTAGATTTATCACCATCTAGATTTTTTTTTTCCTTAGATTTTTCACCATCTTATAACATATAATGTAACTATATATAATGTAACTATACATAAAATATAACTATATAATCTTATATAGTTTGTAGTTCATTGCAACGTCGACCGATTTTGATGAAATTTGCAGAATATGTTTAATTGACACCGATCTACAAAACGTATTTTTTAAAATTTTTAATGTAAACCCACATAAAAAAGTTGTAAAATGCAACTTTTAGTATTTTCTATACAATACCGACTAATTGCAATTTTTGAAAAAATTTTTTATCATATCCTGCAGTAAACTAATTGCTCTAACTTCTCAAAAAAGTTCAAATCGTATAGTCCAATATTAAAAAAGTTACCGCGTTTTGAGAGCGTCCGAATATTATTGGAAATGCAAGGAAATACAAGCTTCCATGTCCCAGGAGCTTTCTACCACGCTCGATGGATAGCGAAAGCTTTATATTGTTTAAAAATATATTTATTTAAAAACCAATTCAGTCTAAATGAAGAAAAAATTATAATTCGTGATATATGCATTTTTCTTTTTACTGTTTATGCAAAGGTGTGAGCTCTAATAGCAATGGAAGCTCCACAGCACGATTTAGAATTAAAAAAGAAAAGTGTATACATATACAGGGTGTTTCGTTTAAAACAGGACACCTAAATATCTCCTCTATCTCTGAAAATACAAGAAATGTTTCTGACGTAATATAAATGGTTTCAAAAGACGAATCAGATGGAAGAATCATTTTTTATAAATTGTAATTTTCTAATTGTTTTTTCAATGTCACTCGTGGTTTTTACGTATATACACACATTCTTTGTTGTTGTATGTTATAGCAAACATTATTGTGCATTCATCGATGTTTAATAGCACGACCTTGAAGTGACCTTGAAGGCGAAAAAATCAGTTTCAATTTGAAGAATACAAAAGTAATGGAACCAAAAGGGTAGTATCACCTTATTTTATTAGTTGCTCAAAATGCTGACCGTCCGCAGCAAGACACGTCTGTACACGAGAAGTCTAAAAAAAGTTTAAAATCTATTGTTTATAATGAAAGTCCCACGACGCCAGAAGATATGAAAGTACGGAATGCATGTTACATCATGAATCGCGGAAATGCCATAAAAAATGCCATTCGGTCATTCACTTCTCGTGGCGTCGTGGGACTTTTGTTAGAAACAGTAGATTTAAAAATTTTTTTTAGATTTCTCGTGTACAGACATGTCTTGCTGTGGACGGTTAGCATTTTGAGCAACTAATAAAAAAAGGTGATACTACCCTTTTCGTTTTATTACTTTTGTATTCTTCAAACTGAAACTGATTTTTTCGCCTTCACGGTCATTTCAAGGTCGTGCTGTTAAACATGGATGAATGCACAATAATGTTTGCTATAACATACAACAACAAAAAGTGTGTGTATATACGTAAAAAACACGAGTGACCTTGAAAAAACGATTAAAAAATTACAATTTATAAAAAATGATTCTTCCATCTGATTCGTCTTTTGAAACTATTTAGATTACATCAGAAACATTTCTTGTATTTTCAGAGATAGAGGAGATATTTAGGTGTCCTATTTTAAACGAAACACCCTGTATATTGATGGACAAATAAGCACCCTATCAATAACCGTATCAATAAGATAGCAGCTCTAGCATTTTTTTATAAAAGTGTGGGAATAGAGCACAAAACTGCGAATAGCGCAAAATTCTGAACAGATGAACGTTGCAAAAGTAAGATGTAGAAGTTTACAGTAACAGAAATATTGATTATTTTATTTTTCCCAACATACAACAAAATTCTTTGAAAGATTTTCAGTTCCCACAGAATTTTTTAAAAAAGATCCCGATTAATGTATAAGTGGTGCCAAACTTATACAAGTTTAATTTATTTAATCACATATTAACAAAAGATGAGGAAGGAAAGTTATACCTATCACAAATTGTCGCCGATAATAAAAAACACTTTGCTGATGTCAAAAAAAATAAACTTTATCAAAAGATACATAAAATATTTTAACGAACCTTTGGAAAGGATGTTTTAAAATCATGAAGATGCTTCCATTATTTTCTTCTCTAAATATTTATTTTCGATTCTAAAACAGAATTTTTTAAACAAATATACATACAGTATATTGTATACGTATATCATTGTAAACATATCTTTGTAAGTATTGTAAATATCTTTGTAAACTCTGTAAACACCTTTGTTATTTTAAAGAAAAACTTTTTTGAAATCCAATTTTCGAAATTTCAAAGTTGCGAATTTTTCTCTATACGATTGTCATCGATGTTCTCATGCACCGAAGCATGGAACGCGCCCGATTTCTACTCGAAATCGCACCCTTGACGCTGCCGGCTGACGCGTAGGGTGCCAAAGGCCTGCCAAAGATGCAGAAATCAGAAACCGGCTTCGACCAGCTCGACGACCTTTAAGGTTGTCTTTTTCAAGACATACGCAGGAAACCTCCCTTTCCAATTCCTCCCCCCCCCCCTCCACCCACTGTACACCGTATTACTTTCATTTATTGCACGTGTACAAAGACCTTCTTCGCAAGTTTTTTGAAATTTTTCTTGCCCCTCTACTGCCATGATGACTCTAGTCAATACTAAACTCTCCTCTTTGACGTACAGTTACCCCCCTCATGTTTAAAGAGTAGAGATCGCTAAATCTAGGAATCTTTCATTCCTCTCCCATGTTCAAATTTCAGGCTAGTCCTGTTTAAAAAAAAAAAAGCAGAAATCAGAAACCGGCTTCCATACAAGCCCTGCTTTTGGAAGTCGGCCCAGTAGTGGTGTACTGGACACGGGTGCATGCTTGCAAGCACAGTAGAAAGTATAACCACTACTTCCCTTGGCCCGTCGTGATGACCAACACCCTACCACCAACAAAGGAGAAGAGGACCAGATGAGGATGAAGCAGATACCAACGAGAAGAAGGAAGTTCCCCCAGCAGACGAGGATGAACCACATACCAACGAGAAGAAGGAAGTCTCCTAGCTCACAAGAAGAAGGAAGTCCCCTAGCTCACAAGAAGAAGGAAGTTCCCCCAGCAAACGAGGAAGGAAGTAGTCCCAGGAAGCCGCCCAACCACCCCTTGGAAGCTCGTCATCCCCGTCTCTCTCCCTTTGCAAAATCTCGCCGATGTAGCATCGCGCCTCCCGATAGTCATCATTTTCAAATCTTGTTAGAACGAACTTTTTTCAAGTAGGGCCTCGCCGCGTCTAGATATATATATGTAGTTAAACATTTTCATTTTCTTTTCCGTTCTCTTTTTACGCTTTTTTTTTATAAATAGAAAATATTAACATTTCTTATACAAAATCTTCGACATTAGTTTTGTAGCAAATTCAACTTTAAAATAAATAACTGTCTAGCGACTTAGTCTGTACATTGTCTCGCGCCTTTTTGGAACCCTTCCACAACGAAAGTTTCGAATCCCCGCTTGGAAACAGGTTGCCGCTCGTCTGTTTCCCTTCCCAGTTACGGACAATCCTTACGGAGCGTCGCAAAAACGTAACACGATGAACTTGCACTTTATTTGCATATTGTTATAGAGCATGTAAAGACTAATTCAACGATATATAGAAATGTATATTTACGGTGTACTATGATGGATAAAATCAAGTTTCAAAAATAAAAAATGTTCAAGCTTGATGCGGCACATTTTCCCGTTGTTTTATCGATCTAAAATCTTGCATAGATTATTTTTTAGCCAATGTCACAATCCTAGGGGGTGTCCTGAAGAAAATTCAAAAATATTTTTCGCCAAGAGTACATCCATCCAAGTGTACAGGATGTTTCGTTGATCTGAAAACGGAAATATCTTGTAACGCACTACGAGCTGTAATCGTTAGGTAAAGAGTTAAGAGTTCATGATATACAGGGTGAGGCACTAACTGTTGCCACCTACAATAACTCCGAAAGTATGATAGTAGTAGATAAGTTTTCGAAATAAAAGTTGCATCGAATAACAGGGGCCGTAGTGTGGCATTAATCTTTTGTTGCTAGGTGGAGTCGCTTCAGAGACGTGAAGGTCACCTTTGTTTTTTTAAATATAATACTATGTTTTGGTACCTGTTTTCTGCTATCGGCTATTGAGATGAATCCAACCAGGTACAACATTAAGGTCTGTGAAGGTCAGCAAAAGTCATTTATGACAAAAAAGACGAAATGAACTTGCATTTATACATAGAAGGTGTTCAAAGTAATTGCTATCAGTATCAACGCAATGTTGTAATCTTCTTATCATGGATTTAGTAGTATTTCTTATCACTTCGGCACCTATCGAATCGCATAATGTAACATACATACATATGTCGAACACATATTGTATTCAATTGTACTGCGTGTAGGGTGAGAACATTGAGAATAACTTTCAGCGTCTTTACTAAAGCTGACAAATAAACACTTCTGGACGATATCGCAGGACATCAATAATAAGAACGGTAAAATTAAAATAATCAAATCAAAATCATCGAATCAAGCGATTGGAAACGTTGTATTCTTTCAAAGAGCAAACCGATATGCTTCTCATTTACGGAGAATGCCAGCAAAATTCAGTGAAAGCTAGAGATTTATACGCTGAAAGATATCCTCAACGTTCTCATCCTACACGCCATATAATTGAATACAGTATGTGTTCGACATATATATGTATGTTACAGTATGCGATTCGATAGGTGCCGAAGTGATAGGAAATGCTACTAAATCCATGATAAGAAGATTGCAACATTGCGTTGATACCGATAGCAATCACTTTGAACACCTTCTATGTATAAATGCAAGTTTATTTCGTCTTTTTTTTCATAAATAACCTTTGCTGACCTTCACAGACCTTAATGTTGCACTTCGTCGGATTTATCTCAATAGCCGCTATCAGAAAACAGGTACCAAAACGTATCATTTTATTTAAAAAAACAAAGGTGACCTTCACATCTCTGTAATGACTCCACCTAGCAACAAAAGATTAACGCCACACTACGGCTCCCGTTGTCCGATGCAACTTTTATTTCGAAAATTTTTCTACTACTATCATACTTTCGGAGTTATTGGTGGCAATAGTTAGTACTTCATTCTGTATGTATCTAAGCTGCGAGACTCTGTATTTTGTACTGATTTAGATATTTTTTTTTTGGTTTTTACGTCTCATCTCAACTACTGTAGGTTATTAGCGACGGGACCTACAGTTTATTAAGGAGGGTTCCGAACCACCTTGGGCACCACAGTTTTTAGATGGCACATGGAATATTTCCAGAGGTGCCGCCGGGATTCGAACCCGCGACCACGAAGTCGCGAGCACTATCCACTGGGCCACTGAGCCAGTGCGTGCCCTTGATTTGGATATTCAAGCAACAACACAAAGCGGCGCCTGTGTTTGATTCAGCGAACCGTGCTTTCAGATTTATAATTTTTTGGTATGTCCCCAGATAGCACAAAGACGTCTTTAAGACGTTTGAAGGGGGTAGACTCGCATTTCCAGTATTACATGGGTGCAGGGTGCGCCTTCTGATTTCTCGATAATACAAAGATGGAGTTTTTCAGTAGTGAAAAGCGCTAGATAAAAGATCAATCTAGGCCGCGATCGCCCTCAAAAGTCCTATTTTTACGTTTACAAGGAGTAATTTGCATTATTCGCAAGGTAACGCCTCGTAAACGTAAAAATAGGACTTTTGAGTGCGATGGCGGCTTAGATTGATGTTTTATGTAACGCTTTTGACTACTGAAAAATCTCAGATTTTCTCTACTTGAGAAATGAAAAGGCGCATCTCGCACCTTTGCAATACAGGAAACGATTCTACTCCCTTAAGAGACCTCCAGTTTAAACCTCGTAAGTCGTTCAGACCTAAAATGGACGTCTTTAACGCATCGTGTGCTATCTGGGTTGCCTCATCAGTTGCTATCGGAAACACTCCTTATCGCGGATTGCCTTGTAGGAAGTCTAGTCCCTTTGACAAAATTTCATTTTCCGCGGCGAGCGACACAACGGACTGTCTTCGACGGAAAACGTGACTTCGTCGAGAACGAATCTTACGAGGTGCGTGAGGGCGATTGTGATATACGATTGTTCTTTCTATTCTCTGAACAATGCGGGTGACAGAAGTGCTGATTCTCGCGGTACAATTGGCGGTCGTTTCTGGAAGATTGACTGTCCTCACGGGAAAAGAAGATGCGGACCGGAAAAATCGCAACAGCAGAGAATTGGTCTGCGTTTCGGACGACGACGGCGCAGGATTAACGTGGAACAGTAATTTGAACTGGAAACAGAGTTCTCACGAGTTCTTTGATAGAGAAGTCGTCACTTGTAAGTCCAAGGATGTTCTTCGAAGATACGACGAAATAATCTTGCGAGAAATAAAATACCTGCTCTAGTAATCACTACTCGGAATAATCCAATTACTACAGATTACTGGACCGTGTTCCATTATGCAAATTCTATCTTTCATGGCTTATTTGATAAAAGCCAAGATAAGAATCAGATTCAATTTGTCAACTAATAAATTCCTTGCGATAAACACGGAGTAATGATGTTTTTAATGTCATGTTTTCTTGTATTATTGTGTTACGTATGCGGACGCGACCATTGGTAACCTTTGGCCCCTCCGGAGATATGCGTCAAAACAGATGGCCCATTCAAAAAAAGAGGCCCGTTTGGAATGCAATTAGAGATCAGCAAGCTGCATCATTTCCCGGATCCCGGCTTTATCGGTAGTCCCCACCCTCGTCTAGGCCGATTTTGGGCAGTATAAAAGGGCATAATTTCTGTTCATTTGCGGGCATTAATCTCAGGAGTTTCACGCTGTACGCGTCGAATCACGTCCTAATTTCTCCCGAACAAGATTGGGTATAAGTTCCTGATCGAGTATTATTTTATTGGTACGTATCCCATCACGGGATCCTGTGTAAGATCGCCCCCGCATTCCTCGGTGCGTAAAAATAGAGAGATTCAGTCCGCGACACCGCGACATTTCACACTGCACATATGTATTCCTAATAACTAGAAATATATTATTGTGTATTAATCTATTCAAAGTTCAATTCTCAACTATTCACATTCCTTTTCGAATTCCCAGTAGCTAGTATTCTACGACGATACACCTTAGCCGCTCGAGGTGTATTTAATTCACTATAATAGATTACGAATCAACGGAACCACGACCCTTATAGTGGCGACCCAGTGGTGAAAGAGACATCGGCTTGTCCACTTTTCCGTATTTCACACACGAGGCGACCCGGTGGTGAAAGAGACAACGACTAGTCCTGCGTGTACACTTCCTACCTTGACCTACAATCTCTTAACCTCAAACTACCCTCGGGTTCCGTTTAGCTGCCGAAACCCTCGGCTCGTAACAATTGCTACAAACGCATAAAGATCCACAGTTTGATGATTACATATTGAAGGATCTGTCTCGAAACAGTGATTTTTGTGGGTCACACTGTGTCACAAATTGCAGCTTTCCAAAATCCAAATCAGCCCCGCCGAAGGGGTCTACTGGACTGTGAGTTGAACCAAAATGGTAAATGCACCTCATCCTGGAGCACCGAAGGCTGGAGTCTAACAAGTTCCATCGAGACACCTATGGGACCTGTGCTCGATCGACGATGGGAAGGTTAGTTTTAATAGATCGACATGCAATTCAATCGGAGGGTTCAAAGTTTACGTTTCATAGCGTTGAAAGAGAAATGGGATCAGCACGTGTCACCCTTCAGTAAACAGAGTATGCAATCGTTCGTGGTCTCCATTCGAGGAACGGCAAGTGGTGAAATAAAAATTTGCAAGATGACGGATTTTCTCATAGAGATGTGCTACTGGATAAGAATCGGTAACTGGGAGAACACATGGTGAGTGTTATTTGTCTAGGAAATTTGTTGGTTCTTGAAATGGCTGTGAAGAACCTTTATAAAATAATATTTATATAGGAATAAACATTGTCTGCGATAATCGCAACCTACAGGAACTACATGAACATTTATTTTGTGATCATTTTAACGAGCCGGAAATAAAAAAAATCACTGTTTCGAATTAGATTTACTTAATTTCATTTATATGCATCAAATCCGCAATTTATTTATAACAGTCGTTCGGTACAAACAGTAATTCACAACTGTGTTAGTCAGATCATTTATAAAACAGTTCCAAACAGTCATCTTCGGAACGGTTTGAAGCTTGTAGAAGCTTCCATACATAATGTCTTGAATAATTTCTAAGCCTCGAATCTTTGACAACAGGTCGTACATAGGAATATACGTGGAGAGCGTACCACGTGACGAGATGGTCCTGGATAACACTACCCGCAAGCAGCAAACATATGACAGGGTGATTTCATCGACTAATTCGATTCTATTTGAATATCTTCATCCTGGAGTTTCTAATAGTTAATTGTCACCTACGATACAGCACACGGCACTCTCCCCGTTCGAGTGGAAAACGTTCGTCGTAACGTGGAATGAAAGCACGAGAAACATTTCGGTTTACGACAGCGAGAGGATGATCCTAACTTTAGTTGACAGCGAGGAACGCTTGTCGAAACAGAATACTTACCACTATCTACACCTCGGCGGCAACACAACGACGCTATTTCGGTTGCACAACTGTGAGCCTCTCAGATGCTATTAACACGTTGATCAGAAAATGAAGCAATTCTCTTTACATTCGCCACTGACTCTGCCACTAGTAGATATTATCATATAATTCACTAAAGTTTTGTGTTCAAGCATTTAACACTAAACTTACCAAGCATTAATATTTGTTAAGGGGGTAGATTCGTCTCTAGGATTGCAAGGATGCGGCATGCGCCTTAGCATTTCTCGATAATGCAAAGATCGGGGTTTCCAGTAGTCAAAAGCGCTAAATAAAAGATCAATCTAGGCCGCAATCGCTCTCAAAAGTCTTATTTTTACGAGGCGTAATTTGCATTATTCGGCAGCATGTACCTGTCGCAACTTTATGAAAATAGCTACCAGAATTAATATTCGGACGCTCTAAAAAAGACGATAACTTATTTAATATTGTACTATATGATTTGAACTTTTTTGGGAAGTTAGAGCAATTAGTTTACTACAGGATGAAAAGAAATATTTTCAAAAATTGCAATAGATCGGAATTGTAGAAAAATTACTAAAAGTTGCATTTTACAACTTTTTTATGTGAGCCTATATTGAAAATTTAAAAAATATGTTTTGTAGATCTGTGTCAATTATATGCACTGTGAAAGTTTCATCGAAATCGGTTGGTATGGGAAAAAACGACAGGCATTGGAAGATGTAAGAATCCTTCAATTTATTGCAGTTAGAGGCCGAAAATTGTGAAAATCTGCAATTTTTACATCTTCAAACGTTTGTAGCTCATTGCAACAACGACTGATTTTAACGAAATTTTTAGAATATGGTCAATTCACACAGATCTACAAAACGTATTTTTAAAATTTTCAATATAGGCCCACATAGAAAAATTATAAAATGCAACTTTTAGTATTATTTCTACAATTTCGATGTATTGCAATTTTTGCAAAAATTTCTTTTCACATCCTGTAGTGAACTAATTGCTCTAACTTCCCAAAAAAGTTCAAATCGTATAGTACAATATTAAAAAAGTCATCGTCTTTTTTAGAGCGTCCGAATATTAATTCCGGCCACTGTACATGCGCAGCTGTATACTTCCGAATAATGCAAATTACGTTGCCGAATAATGAAAATTGCGCCTCGTAAAAATGTAAATAGTTATTTAAATAAAAAAAAAATACCACGTTTTTGAAACGGACTAAAAAATATAAAATAATTTTGTCCTGGCCTCATTCAGATTCCTAACCCCATACACATAGTCCTGAAAATTTGTGATTGTTAATTTTTAATAGCTA
>CM052250.1:11728015-11789931 GCA_028455795.1 Lasioglossum marginatum | reverse complement strand
TTMTTTSRATAATATCTCGTTAACTATTAGGTTTAGTTATTGCCCCACATATATTGTATATACAGGGTGTCCGAAACCACCTGTCCAGGGGTGTTAACTTCCCAGATAAGCATACTCGTAAAAATGTTTGGAATAAAAGTTGCAGGGATTAATGGAGGACATATGTCCATGATCTCGTATTCGACCTTCGGATCCATTTTCAAGGTTATTTGGAGATCAGTACGTATTTTTTAAATGGGAACCCCTACTTTTGACTACGGATTCTGAAAGAGCTCGAAATTTCACGTTTAGGTATGTACTTATGTCCTAGATTAAAATAACTTCTAGAGGCTATTCAGAGGTCAAATCACTGTTTGGTGGTAAATAAAAGATGACAGTAAATACTGGCATCAAGATTGGACGAGGCTTCTGATTCATAAACTTGTCGAGTCTAGTATTCTATCGCAATTCGAGGTCAAGCATAGAGGCCGAGTATAACGTAAATCGACCTTTCAATGACCTTGGAAATGGAGAACAATCTTAACATCGGAGACAAGTTTATGAATCAGAAGCCTCGTCCAATCTTGATGCCAGTATTTACTGTCATCTTTTATTTACTACCAAACAGTGATTTGACCTCTGAATGACCTTCAGCAGTCATTTTAATCTAGGACATAAGTACATATCTGAACATGAAATTTCGAGCTCTTTCAGAATCCGTAGTCAAAAGTAGGGGTTCCCATTTAAAAAATACGTATTGACCTCCAAATAACCTTGAAAATGGATCCGAAGATCAAATACAAGGTCATGAACATATATCCTCCATTAATCCCTGCAATTTTTATTGCAAACATTTTTACCGAATATGCTTATCTGAGAAGTTAACACCCCTGGACGGATGGTTTTGGACACCCTGTATATATATATATCGTAATAATTTTTTAATTCACTGTTTAAATTTTAATGTCTTAAAATAATATTTAATATTGTTTACTCGTCACTAATTTAGTACTTTTCCAGATGATTTAAATTGAAGATGTCTTTGGTTAGAAATCGTGATGGAATTCGCGGGTACACAGGGATGGGTTGGTGTATATCCTCGTCTCTTCCCTCAGGGAGGACGGGGAATCCGTAATGGTTAAAATAAAAAAGTTCTAACCAAGATAGCTGCGAAGAAAAGAGGTTAAAAGGGGTTAAAATTCAGAAAATTTCTATGATGTTCCCCTTCCTCCTGATGTCCTAAGCCCTGCTTATGTTGCTTATTGGTTGGTCGAGAGTTGCTGCTACAGGAAAGTCGCGATATTTTTGCTGTGTTCTGCACGGAGACATATCGTGTAGAGACATTTTTTTTATGAGTGCGTCTATCGCGACCGCGCCGAGAGTACAGACGAAGCCGAACATAGAAAAGGACAGTATATAAATACGAATCGCGCAGCCGAAGCATATCGGTGTGACTCACTACTAATCCAATTACAGAACTTCATTATTTTTCATTATTTTTTTATGGGACATTCACCAACTTATTTCTGGCATTTTTCTGATTAAAATGACACCAAACAGGATATAATTTCAACTGTATTTAGTGGTTTAATCGACGATGAAAGTTTCGAACGCAACGAAGAACAGCGTATGGGAAATTCTTTGAATTGTGCCGGCGACGGCGACTGTCCGCGTCTCTTTCTTTCCCAAATGCTGTTCTTCGTTGCGTTCGAAACTTTCATCGTCGATTAAACTACTAAATACAGTTGAAATTATATCGTGTTTGGTGTCATTTTAATCAGAAAAAGGCCAGAGATAAGTTGGTGAAAGTCCCATAAAAAAATAATGAAAAATAAAGAAGTTTTGGATTAGTAGTGGTTCATACCGATATACCCGAGCCGAGATCAATTATCGCCGGCCTGCGGCGTTGGCCGGCAGTGGAGTGGGTGGGCACTGGATAAATTCTGGGTAGAAGGTCGAAGAAAAATTCGCGACTTTACTGTAGGTAATGGGTCAAGCGGATAGAAAAAGGGGAAAAGAAAAATGATAGCGTTGGTTCTAATTGACTTACCAAAACTCTTGGTTTGTAGCCTTTTGTATATTTCTCCGCTGCATTTTCGATGAACCATCCTGATCGCCGCCGCCTGGTATTTCTTCCAAAAGTTTCTTTCGCTTTCTGTCGATTCCTGAGAGCTTCTCCTTTCTTTAAGGATACTTTCCGGGACCTCCTCGTCGTCGTCCCTGCTGTCTGGCCTTCTCCACACATGGCTTTCCTCGAGATCACCGATGTAAATCCATTCACTGCTCGTGTACGGCTCCACATAGCTGTCCTCGTCTTCTCGACCTGTTATTTTCAATGCAGAAGCAGGATGTCAGGCGTGAAAGGTTTAGACGTGATCTTCTGCTAAATTTGACAGACCGAATGGTGCTTGTAAAATGTAGGATCAGCGTATTTCGAGAACGAAACCGTTTATACGGGGGCCATGAACGCTCTCCGAATGGATGGGCTGCACTTAACCGAAACGAATTAATTAAACTGTCCAACAAATTCAACCTTTTTTTCTATACGTCCGTCAACAAGCTAATGCTCGTAGAGGTGCTCGCCCGAAATACTGATCCAGAAACAGAATTGATCATTTACTCACGTTTTTCGAAAAATACGTGCTTCGGTAGATACACATCTTAATGCGATGTGCCTGTTATAAGGAGACTGCGAATTTTTATGCATTTATAGCATAATGCATTTTTCAAATATAAAAAGACACGAATAGTGACGTATATTACAGGTTTTGCACTTCATTTACTATTTTGCAAGTCAAATACACTCTTTTGCAAATCAATTTCACTCTGTTGCAAATCAATTTAACCCTTTTGCAAATCAATTTCACTCATTAAGAATATCTAAGTTAGTTTAAATAATTGAAAGAATATTTAATTTATTGTAATTTAAATTACATATTCATTTAAATTAAATTATATACTTATTTAGACACACGTGAACGGTATCATTACTGCGAGGGAAACGTGAGGCTCCACATATATTGAAGTTCTCAGAGTACCATGTTTATATTATATTATTATTATATTAGTTGTGTCACAGCGAACAGATTAAAAAAAATTAAAAATCTCAAAAAATTCGAAAAAATGCATATTTTATTGAAGTTTTAGAGATCCTAGGTTTGTAAAAATTCAGTAATGAGATACTGTTGAAACTATTGTCTTAATTTTTTCAAACCTTTTACTACAGTTCATTGTAGTTGAAAAAAATAAAAATCTTTTTTATAGGTGTATTATGTAATATTGAACATTTTTCTATACAGGAAAATATATTATGTGCCTTATATTTCAATATATGAACATGAGTCCCAACAGAATGATATTTCTTCTCGTTAAACCCTTTTTTCGTTCTTTCTGAACCATATAATTGTTGCAACAACATTTTAAATATTACTGAAACTTCTTCATTTATTACTTATTTTTAATGAAATTTTACGAATATATTTATGACATTTTTCTGATTAAAATAACACCAAACAAGACACAATCTGGCCCATATTTACTGTATATGTGAAGCGTGTAAAATAATTTATAATTTATTATATGTTTAACATATGCCATAGCAACAACATTTTAAATATATTTTTCATTTATAATTATTACATGTTAAAGGTATTAAAGATATTTTCTTTCAATTTAATTTATCTACGTTTCTTTTCGTAAATGTTTGTTATATTTCGTATTAGCACTTGCAAAAATAATCAAGTTATGAGAACGAATTTTGTAATTGAATATAAAATAAGAAAAACAAATTAAGATGCAGTGTTACCGTTTTTCGTACTGATTGCAAGTGTTGCTAGCTCAGAACACAGACGGAACCAAGAAATTTCCGCGAGAGAGGATGAAAAGTAACAGAAACGGCAGTAAAACTTTTCTAAGCGACAGCAGGTCGCTGCACTCAATTTATCAATCCTGCCTTGTTACGTAACTTTTTACAAGAGCGACGCTTTCCCACCTTTATTATACTCGTTCCGCAATACTTCGTACATCCATTTCACCGTATAACGTGCTCCCTGCTAGATATGAAAGCAGTTAATGAAGTATATGCAGCAGAACTTTTTAAACGGGCTTTTTATGACGCACGGCACACAAGTCCTTATTAGAATGTGTTTTATGTGAGTTGCGGGAAACCGAGGAAATACTCCTTCGCGAAACTTTTCGAGCAAAGATCTTCTAAGTAAATTTTCTTGGAAAGTTTATTATCGCTATCAAGGAATAATGTGACACGGTGGATTCGGAAAATTGCACCTGTAAACCTTTCTACAACAGAATTATAATTCAGTGGAACCTCGACCATCCGAACTAATTGGAACCGAGGTGGTTCGGAAAATACAACAGTTTTAAAATTACTTACTCAATACGAAAGTACTACTGCTGTAATTAGAAATATCAGAGTATACTTTATTTTACCGGACTCAAAATTTTCTCCTATAAATTATTATGTATTTGGTATGTAATCCAGCAGATTTGTTTCCGGAGAATCTGCAGATTGAAGTTTCGATCCTGTAGGATCAATGTTTCAGGAGTTATAGTTGCTTAAAGTTGAGCAATTTGCAGTGTTTTTGACAGGTAAGGGCGCCGCCATATTGTTTTGTAGTTACGATCGCGCACCGCTTCCCAAGCAGAACCGCTAGATGGCAGCACGGGCATACAGTGAAATCGTCCACCTAATCTAACCTAACAGAGAAAATATCTCAGAAAATGTTTGAGAAGAAATATCGTGGAAAATATTTACAAAAACCTAACCCAGACCTAACCCAGACCAGTTAAAACCCAACATCGCGGTCATGTCTTCCAAAATTCAAACAACAATCATAATACCCGCTCTATATTATCAGCATTAACTCGTGCTGCCATCTAGCGGTTCTGCTCGGTAAGCGGCGTGCAATCGTCACTACAAACCAATATGGCGGCGCGTTTACCTGTCAAAAACACTGCAAATTGCTCAACTTTAAGCGACCATAACTTTTGAACCATTGATCCTACAATATCGAAACTTGGATCTGCAGGTTCCCCTGGTACAGGGCGCGCAGTGACTCAGTGGTTAGAGCGCGCGTCTGCAGACTCCGTGATCGCGGGTTCGAATCCCGCAGCCGGCACCTCTAGATATATTCCATGTGTCATTTAAAGGTCCGTTTAGCTTAGCCAGAATGTCATAGTTTAGAATTTCGAATGCCTGTGACTATCCGGCCAGAAATTGAGGCCAGAATTGCCTAAGGAGTTGTGGAGCCCATAAAAATCTTTTTTTTTGTGCCACGCAGGCTTCCGGCAACCGAGATGTCCGGGCCGACACGAAACGAAATTTCGTTGAGATGTCGGGCCGAACTGCCGATGCCGGACTCCCTATCCTTAAGCATTGGTGCACTGGCCGGACCTGGCTAAACTAAACGGACCTTAAAACTGTGGTGTCCAAGGTGATTCGGAACTCATCTTTAAAAATAAATTGTAGGTCCCTTAATAAGCTAGCACTTGAAGAAGCGACGTAAAAGAACAAAAACGAAAAAAGAAGGCTCCCCGGGTACAAATCTACTGGATTACATACCCATGAATACATAATAATTTATAGAAGAAAGGCAAAAATATTGAGTCCGGTAAAGTAAAGAGCAGCCGAAATGTCAACTTATTATAGGTTTTGCACTCCAAATTCACCCTTTTGTAAATCAAATTCAATCTTTTGCAAATCCATTTCACCCTTTTGCAAGGCAATTTTACCCATTAAGAATATTTAATATTAATTATTTATTTATTTAATAACATAAGACTCAATACTCAATACGCTTCAATAATTTATTTTAAAAGTTTTCTCTTTTACAAGTTTATTCATAAGAAAATGCTTACAATGAATATACTTATATCTACACACAGTTTTCATACATTACAAAGTTAATGAATTGGTAATTACTTTTAAATATGTATTTGACCTACATCTTTCCATTAAATAAAATTTTGAATTTCTTAACAATTAATTATACATTTGATTTGATTTTTTCACAAAAGCCTACTCAAACATATATTATTTGTAAAAGGGTGAAATTGATCTGGAAAAGGAAGAAATTCATTTGCAAAAGGGTGAATTTGGAGTGCTAAACCTGTATTGAACTTAGTTTTACCTACTCCAGTTTCTTTGCTTGTTTCATTGTTTTAAATAAACTACCAATTTTCTATCCTCCATTATATTATAAGATGTAGATTTGTTATAAACTGAAATGTTACTTTGAAATAGCAATAAGTTCCTTATAAATATTTGCTAGATATTTGCTGCTCCATTCTAAAATTTCAGTTTGTAAAAATTGTTGAAGGTATTGTATAGAGGGTGAGACATCTAAGACTCCCACCGAAAATATCTCCGTTGTTTTCAATAATACAAAAAAATGTTTCAGGAAGAAAATATTTGGTTCAGAGGGGCAATTATAGCGACGGAGAAGTTTTTTTTCTTTAGGTGATATTTTCCGATATTTCAGGGTCATCGGCGTTTTTTTAAATGGAACGCCGTATTTTGATTAGTGTAACATCATAGCTAATGAAGAGACATTACTCAACCATGTAAAATATGTTGACCTTCAAATGACCTTCGAAGGAGTTACTGTACTCTACTAGGATTCCGTTGATTATTGTTTATATCAAGACGATATTTTTCTGAATTTAATTTCAATTTTGTTTTGAATTAAATTGATATTTTTACTTAACAATTTAATGGATGCTGTTCAAATACAATACATTTAATGTTTAGTAATTATATTTATACAATTTTACTAATAAACATATTTATGGAAATTACGGGCTTTATCATTTGCAATCTGAAATCATTTTAAAATCATCATGGAACGAGTTTCTGAAGTTTAAAGACCAGTAATTAATATTGTTTTCAGCGAAGGATTCCATAAACAACTGTAGAATGAGAAATAATCGCATAAATACAAATACAAGCTTTATTATTACGAGTATGGAACGAGTATTTTGCATTTAATGCGGACCGTTTTCGTAATTACTGGCGCACATACATACATTTACTGTATGCGAATTGAATACACCGAAACGTTGTTAAAGCTTTCTCAAGTGCATCTCTTCATTTGAATCAACCAAATGATACATTTTAGTTGTAACGTATGATTTTCGACACAACAGATTTTCGAATTTTGTTTATAATGTTCTGTAATGAAAAATAAATATAATAAATTAGTAACTAAAAATGAAGTTTCCATATTATAGGTTTAGTTTAATTCGAAGATAAATATATTATATGCATATTAATGTAAGTCTTCGTCTGGTAGAATTATTCCATTCAAAGTTCTGAAAAATTCAGTTTTCAATTGACATAAAAATAAAATAATTCATTGAAATAATGTCGAAATTTTGTTTTAGCAATATTCGTATTTATGTGGAAAAATCAAAAAGAAAATTTTTTAAGTACCACTATTAGCTGTTATCACCCTCTTGATATGAATTATTGCAGATTAAAGTAATGTTAAATATTAGTCAACAAACTATATTATGGCATAGTTTCGTTAAAATCGGTGTGTTACACTTGGAGAGTGGCCCTCGTTAGTCTGCTTATAGATGAGACTATAAACCGTGCACCTTTCTTGGTCGCATTGTAGGCGGATTTTTAATTGTTAACACTATACCTACCGAACTCTAAAAGCGACTACAATGTTTTAGCTTATAAAAATGACAAGACTCTATTTATTTAGATCTTGTGCAATATTTATTAAAATATGTGCTTGGATGAAAAAATTTATCGAATCAATTTCCATGTATGAAACTTCATAATTTCAATAATGATGAAATGAAAAATATAAAACAGGTTGTTTGACTGGCAGTGGTAGGTTTAATGTTAATAACTAAAAATCAAAGCCAGACTCGCAATGTTTATTCTGAATTTTTATCTTATACATATTGTCATGGAGAAGAACCTCTTCAATTTTCTCCCACTTACAGTAAGGAGCATAACTGTTTCCACACACTTTAAATCAAAATAACTTATTTATGAATGGACCAAACGACTTCAATTTCTCTGTAAGGCTAGATGACTTAGTTTAGTAAATGACATCTAATAAATAAGTTGAGAAAATGAATTTGGTCGGAATTGTGAAAAGCAATAGTAAAAATTGATTTTTACAACTTTCTTAGCTGAGCCAATAACGAACATTTACAAGATATATTTTGTAAACTCGTATGAATTACACTGGTGGAATCAATTTTGGCATTTTGAATAAAAATATTCTTTATTTCATATTTGTGCAGAAAATGTATATTCTGCTATGCTAAATTGATATCGTAACATATTTATTATAATCTATAATGTGTATACTTAATATTTTCACATGATTTGGTTTGTAAATGTTTTAAGATTTTGATTTAAAGAAATTTAAACTGTGTTCTTATTTTTGTTTTTGCGCCTGGCAACACGAAACGTCGCAAGATGTTAAATAGCCAATCACAGGATGCGCGGATTCATTGTAACAACCAATCAGGAAGGCCTTGACCGTCTTTACAAACAGTTTCATCATTGTTTTAGTCAGGCATTGTGTTTTCAGAAGTGAGAGCCTTAGTAAAGTTTTTAAAAGTATGAATAACGACTAAAATGGCTTCAAATACCTCGAAACGTGTTGAAACTGTAATTTTTATTGTATATTAAAAGTATGGCTGTAAATGGTCTTTTTACTCATTTTTTTTTTATATAAGCGACGCCCTAAAATTAGAAAACAATGATTAGAATATAAATATAAATATAAACGCGCTATCACTAGCCAGCGTTTTTCTTGTAAATAGTAAATATTAGAAAAAAATGAAAGAGGAAAAGGTAGTACTGTTTTTTATGCGCAACACAGTGGCGAATGTAATTGTTTTGTGTTTATACTATTTTGTTAGATATGAAGGTGACCTCCAATTTTTTAAATGGAAAGCTGTATATTTTTTATATCACATGAAAGCGTGTGTCTAGACGAATTCATCCGTATACTGAATAGTGACCTCCAAGATCATGCAAGCTCAGAAATGGAAGAAACATTTTGAATATTTCATACCAATGTGTTTACAAGTATTTCTTATTCATATGAATCAGATGATGTTGTCATTCACTATCAGAGTGTTTACTTCTAGTTTCTTCTATGTGATGAGACAATTTCAGTATTATTTCCGAAACTGAGTAGTGATATCGCATAGTAATGTATTATTCTTCGATGGACGAGAAGGCGGATATGATACACAGTTATCACCAGTGCAATCGAAATAAAAGACAAAGTAAATTGAAATACAACCTGTGGCAAAAAGTTTCCGATCGAAGGCATTGATACGGATTTTACAGAAAACATTCATGTTTTAGAAGTATAAAATATCATTTTATGGAGTTAAAACTGATGGGAGATTAAAAGGGGCTTATTGAAGAATGAAAAACAACAAAATAACATAAGCATCCATTTATTATAACAAAGAAAAGAGCAAATAAACAAAATGTTACACGGAAAAATGTTTCCGATTAATAGAACTGCTGGAAGAAAGTTTCCGAATCGATTTACACTGTCCAACACCAAATTTGTTCAACTTACTGTTGGGTGATTCTTATAGTTTTTTGCGCTGATTCCGAGTCTGTTGGAATATCTGGCTGCAAAAATAAGCCGAGTGTCGAAGGATACTGGCAGGTTTGCCAGATACTCTTTGTTTGTTTTAACGGTCCTCAGGTCAGAGACCGAAGGCCTGCAGTCTTCTTTCTCAAGAGAGCCTGAGTAATAAAACTATGGGCATTTTTTATATTTAGTTTTCCTCGAGTGGATCCAATAGGGGAGGTTTTACGCCCTTGACTTTCTCCTTTTACTTCACTTCAGTTCTGGCTCACGAACCGTGCAGACGTCTTCCGAGTTTTCTTCTTTTCTCGTTTTGAATAAAAGAAACAGTATATGATAATTCTCGTGTGTCATTTATTATTATAAATACCCATTTCCAATAGAATCTGCCCTTAATTTTTCCCCTAGACGCGCAGTTTTTGAGAAACATGATTTTGAAAAAAAATATATCTTTCAACTTTAAACAAATATTGTGATGTTATTATAAAAGATATTGAATTGTTCTTTGCAGAAAAAGATTCTGTAGACTTTCCCGAACACTGATATCCAATATTAATACATTACGGATGTTTAAACATGTATAAACCATCGTTATCTTAAAAACTGAAAGGTATTTCAGTTAGCTCAACTCATAACATCTTAAAATTACATAATTACAAACCCTTTAAATATCATAAAGTACAACGGTTACAAGAAAGTGATTTACCGCGGCGTACTGAATTTTGCGATTGGTTACTTATGAAGAACAGAAACGATTGTAATTTTTTTTTTAAATTCTTTGGACAGACGAATCAAGCTTCGATAATAATATGATGACCAACACTCATAATGCCCACGTATGGTGCACTGCAAATCCAAGATTAAGAAGGGAAACAAGTTTCCAAGTGCAATTTTGCATAAATGTATGGTGTAGAATAATTAACAATGTGCTATTAGGACCTTATTTTTATAGTGGAATATTAAATGGGGAAAGATATTTAGAGTTTTTAAATACGCAATTTACAGACTATTGGGAAGAGCAGCCACATATTAGGTTGGACAAAAAGAAATCCATTATTTCTCTGCTAGATGGCTGTAGTGATATATATCTCGTAAAGTATTGGTCAAATAACTTCAGACTTGTGCTCGTAGAAAAAGTGACATTCCGTACTACAAAAAATTCTTTTACATTTTTATGATTGGTCGATTCAGTTGTGAGTTATAGGGTGTAAAAGTTAACAAAGAGAAAATTCGGTATATTTTACAATTTTGCTTTGATAAAGGCGAAAATGCAAGCCAGGCGGCTGAAATTGTGAATAGAGTTTATGGTCCCGATACTTTCACAGCTAATTACGCACAATTTTGGTTTCGTCGATTCTGTTCCGGTATTTTCGATGTTGAAAATGCACCTCGCACAGGTCGGCCCGTAGTCGAAAATGTTGATAAAATCATGGAAATGATCGAAGTAGACTGGCATGTTAGCAGTCGTTTTAAACCATCTGCATAAAGCTGGATTCAAAAAGAAGCTCGATGTTTGGGTGCCACACGAATTGACGCAAAAAACCTGATGGATCGGATTTCCATCTGCGACGCCTTGGCCAAACGGAACGAAATCGACCCATTTCTTAAACGGATGGTGACTGGGGATGAGAAATGGGTCGCATACGACAATATTGTGCGAAAACGATCGTGATCAAAGCGCGGTGAAGCGGCTCAAACGGTGGCCAAACTAGGACTAACGGCCAGAAAGATTTTGCTGTGCATTTGGTGGGACTGGAAAGGAATCATCTACTATGAGCTGTTTCCATGTGGCCAAACACCAAATTCGGATCTCTATTGTCAACAATTGGACCGTTTGAAGTTAGCGATTGATCAGAGAATTGGCCAACAGGAGAGATGTTGTGTTCCATCAGAACAACGCCAGGCCACACACGTCTATAGTGACTCGCCAGAAACTCCGAGAGCTTGGTTGGGACGTTTTGATGCATCCACCTTATAGTCCGGACCTGGCACCTTTTTTATCATTGCAAAACTTCCTTAGCGAAAATCGCTTAGTCGAGTTTTTCGCCAATAGGGACCAAGGCTTCTACGAGGGAGGCATTATGAAGTTACTTTTAAAATGGCAATGAATTATCAAACAAAACAATCCGAACCATGTTAAATAAAGTCTTGAAATAAACGTAAAAATAATGGATTTATTTTACCCCAACTTAATATTATGCAAGATATGTATTTCCAACAAGACGGAGCCCCACCACATAACAGCAGAATCGTAAGGAATTATCTCAACGATATGTTCCAAGGCCGATGGATTGGAACATACGGACCTGTCAAGTGGCCACCAAGATCTCCAGATTTGTCACCCCTGGACTTTCTTTTATGAGCTACTATAAAAGAGTTCGTTTACGATACACCGCCCAGAGATGAAAACGACTTGAAAAGCAAAATAACAGAAGCATGTGCATTAGTATTTCGGACTACATTAGAGGAAGCCACCAAAAATGTAATTAATAGAGCTGAAATGTGCGTTCATGCACAAGGAAGTCATATTGAACATTTACTGTAGCCTCACCAATAAAGAATACTTGTAAACACATTGGTATGAAATATTCAAAATGTTTCTTCCATTTCTGACATTGCATGACCTTGGAGGTCACTATTCACTATACGGATGAATTCGTGTGGACACACGCTTTTATGTGATATAAAAAAATATACAGCATTCCATTTAAAAAATTGAAGGTCACCTTCATATCTAACAAAATAGTATAAACACAAAAAAATTACATACGCCATTGTGTTGCGCATAAAAAACAGTACTACTTTTTCCTCTTTCATTTTTTTCTAATATTTACTATTTACAAGAAAAACGCTGACTAGTGATAGCGCGAACACCCTGTGTATTATTTGTAATTATATTTGATCCCCTCAGGATTTCAAATCCATTTACCACTCCCCTTCTTTCGACTCTCACTATCGCCTAATTTCGGCCTATTTCGGCCTAATTTTCAGCGGGTCCTACTGTTTATTACGGTGGGATCCGAACCACCTTCGCCAACAACACGCGGCGCACAGTGGGCTATTTACTCCAAAACGTGGCCAAAAATCCGAAAACTCAACTTTTAAATCAAGAGTTTCGGATACCTGGGTTGGCTACCCTGATTGTTGGACTATAAGATAGTTAATATGAAAAAAGTCTGATCCTTCTACCTGAGCTGGAAATTCAGTCTGCAGGTGACCATCGTTGAGGTAGCAGCTACGCACAGTGAATTGTTGAGTGAGAAAAGTGTCCAGAAGTGAATAAATTTGTGTTATAATCAACTAATTTTTATTTTACAATATGGAGGGTACCCCTGGAAGTAAGTAAATCATGTTTATACATTATATAAAATGCAAATAACAATGGATAATCTAATATGTAAAATATAACAAAATTTTATACGGAAACTTTGGAAAACTAGGAAAATAGTTATCATTTTAAGCGATTTTAAGCATGTGGCTTATACACACCTTTAGTTTGAACTATCACCTAGTAGAATCAACAAAGAATGGGCTCACCTAATCGCCACTGTGGTTTTGGTGGCAATTTTTGTAATACTGCACTATGAGTTGACAACCCACTTTTTGTGATCTAAACTATTGTAGCCTTATTACCAAGGCTTAAAATAATATTATTGTAGGTCGTCGAATTCGTCTCGATACCAGTTACAATATTATGAAGTAAAAAATATATGTTAATAACCAATAATAATAAATGTTAAAAACCAAAAAAATTATCTGAGGATGCTATATAGCTATTAACTATTAATATGACAGAAAATGTACATACAACAGATGACGATTCTGACTATTCGGATGTTGAATAAATAATTTTATACATTCATAATTACGATGCTTTCTAATTTGTAACTTTCCATTCTCCAAACTTCTTCCATTCTTCAACCACATATTTAAAAAAAGAATTTCTTCTTCTATAATTTAATAATTATCGGCTACTTGTGTTTTTTATATAATTTGATGTTAGATTCACATTTAACAAGATAAAAACTCTTGGGATATCAAGTTTCAGCTTGATTTATTTATTTAATACTTTCGTCCTACGTACATCCGCCATATTGGTTCCGCCGTTTTGTTTGCTGTTCTTTTAATTCCAGATTCATAATTAACAACTTCAGGAACCCCAAAATACCAAGTTTTGTCCCATTCTGACAGTTTTCATAGGTTCGATCTCCATTTTACAGCTGCCATTTTACTTTTTTTGCGATTTTGATTTTAGATTCGTAATCAGCGACCTCGAAAACCCCGAGATACCCAGTTTCGTATAAATCAAAGAAAGTTTTGATTTTTGGCCACGTTTTGGAGTAAATAGCCCACTGTGCGGCGTGTACCTAGGGGTTCACCCCCGACGTATATCCAGGCGGTCACCCATCCAAGTACCGGTCGCGCTCAACGCTGTTTAACTTCGGTGGTCGAACGAGAACCGGTTTTTGCAGCGAGGCAATGGTCGTTGACCACCCTGTATATTAAATAATTTGAATAACTGCGAAATTTAAGTAAAAATTTAAAAGTGTCCAGAATTAATTCCACTAGTGTACATATTCGCGTACTAAGTCGAGACGTTCTCCAATAAAACTGACCTGTAAGGATTTCCAAACTAACATCCGTGCTCCTCGCGTGAAGCCTCTTTCTGCCCATGGCACTTTCGTCGATGGATCCCCTGCTTCCGTGTCTCGTAGCAGCCCTTTCCTCGGATTTCGCTCTGACGTCCGATCTGCCGGCGCTGCTGCGCCGATGCCTTCTGTCGCCTCTGTCCTCCGATCGGTACCTTTTGTCGAACTTCTTGTAGAGCCTGTGCCCGGCCACGTATTTCGGGGTGGTCCTGTGCCCTTCCGGGGAGTCCGCGAAACCTGCCGGCGGTCGAACGATCTCTTCCGAGACCTCGGGGTGGAGCAACATGACGGCACGCACGATAGAGAAAAGAGGTAGATAGACCGACAGATAGAGAGACAGATCGATCTCAACTCCAGGCATTTTCTTTCTTTAACCCTCGGACAACGGACGATTTTTATAGCTATATAATTGGCTAGGCTTAGGATCGTTCACAGCTCTAATTAATAATTTTTAAAAATTTACTTTTGATGATATCTCGTGTAGACACATTAGTCTTTCCGATATCCTCAATGAAACACCTATTCAATTAGTTTAATTGCCACAAATTGAGTACTTAAATGACAATTTGGATGTTCCCGATCAAAAATGACTCCGGCACAGCACTCGGAGGGTTAAAAGTCTACTAGGATTCTAGTTGCGGAACTTCGTCTACAATTTAGTTACTCTGCTATCCGCATCATGTATTACATGATTCCATAAGTTCGTGCCCGATTTGAAAATAAAATTCAGTGCCTACATTTTAAAGAATACAACTTTATTAATCACTTATACATATAGTCACCATTCTTTCCTAATTGTAAAAAATTTAACCATTTTTTAATTTTAATTTAACCAATCTTTAAAATTTAACCATTGAATTTCATTTTCAAATCGCCCACGAACTTATGCAATCATCTGATATTTACACTACTGTGCAAAAGAAAGAAGCACCCGGCCATATTTAATAGAAAAGTGTAAAAAATCAAATAAGAACACAGTAAGTTTTTCAAAGGATTCCGCTGTTTAATTGAATAGTGCAGAGAATATATGTGTTACTGCGGATTATCTAATACTTTAAATGCAATAAATCAATCATTGTACAATATAATTTCTACATAAAGATATTGTTTGTTATTATATCTTATAATTATACTGGATGCTTCTTTCTTTTGTACAGTAGCGTACACGCAGACATTCCAGATGCATATTGCAGATATTTCTTATATTTCTTATATTTCTTATTGCAGATATTTTCATTCGCTTGATTCAAAAGCTGTATTCATACTAGCTGATGTATTATCTACCCTTTTGTACCAGCAAGATTTTAAGATTTACAGTAAAGTCGCGATATTTTTCCAACGGTCTGTATTCTGTATGGACGCATATCGTGTAGAGACATTTTTTTGTACGTAGAAAAGGACAGCATGTAAATATACGGATCGCGCGGCCGAAGCGTATCGGTGTGAATCACTACTAATCCAATTACGAAACTTCATTATTTTTCATTATTTTTTTATGAGACTTTCACCAACTTATTTCTGGCATTTTTCTGATTAAAATGACACCAAACAGGATATAATTTCAACTGTAGTTAGTGGTTTAATCGACGATGAAAGTTTTGAACGCAACGAAGAACAGCGTATGGGAAATTCTTTGAACTGTGCCGGCGACGGCGACTGTCCGCGTCTCTTTCTTTCCTAAATGTTGTCCTTCCTTGCACCCGAAACTTTCATCGTCGATAAAACCACTAAATACAGTTGAAATTATATCGTGTTTGGTGTCATTTTAATCAGAAAATGCCAGAAATAAGTTGGTGAAAGTCCCATAAAAAAATAATGAAAAATAAAGAAGTTTTGTAATTCGTTTAGTAGTGGTTCGCACCGATATACCCGAGCCGAGATCAGTCATCGCCGCCCGGCGGCGTTGCCCGGCAGTGGAGTGGGTAGGTACTGGATAAATTCTGGGTAGAAGGTCGCAGAAAAATATCGCGACTTTACTGTATTATCAAAGAAAAGTCAGCGAACTGATGCTTTTCGCTCAAGCAGAAGACACACTCCTGAACAACAAAATGGCAGATGTGTGCCATCGCTGGATTTTCATGGATACATCCAAATTCTATCAATGATATACAGCGTGTTCGCAATGAATTATATAAAAAATACAGATTTTGCACTCCAAATTCACCCTTTTGAAAATCAATTTCAATCTTTTACAAACATTTTTACAGATATTTTTAAGTAAGTTTTTGAAAAAAAATCAAATTAAATGTGAATTAAAAGCAATTACCAGATCATTAACTTTGTAATGCATGAAAACTGTGTGTAGATATGTACATATATTGATTGAAGCCATTTTCTGATTAATAAATTTTTGAAATGAAAGTATATATTTACACTCCTGCTCATAAGTCTTAGGATATCTCCGGTTTTTAGTAAAACTCTGGTATTTCGTATATAATAATGATCCAAAACACACGTCAAAAATATGTAAAAACTATTTGGATTAACTTCAATGTAATAATTCATTAGAAATTATGAAATAGCCATCCCCCCAATCTCCAGATTTGAACCCCATAGAAAAATTATGGGATAAACTGAATAGACTGTTACGAAACATTTGCCCTACTTCGAAAACACATTTATGGAATATTTTTAAACGAGAATGGAATAATATAACAATAGAAAATATGAAAAAAATTACCACGCGGATGCCAAAAATAGTGGAAACTGTAATAAAGAAACGTGGGGGATTCTTCGATGAAAAGAAAATACAAATATTTTTCTTACGTCTTGGTAAGATTTTTGATATATGAGTGCAGTATCCTTTCTTTGACATGTAAACCTTTAAATAAGAAAAAATTTGTTCGCATCCTCCAACGATTATTTTTACAGAGTCGAATACAAATATGATCACTGTCCTAAGACTTATGAGCGGGAATACATATATTTATTGAAGCGTATTGAGTATTCAGTCTTATATGTTTCCCTCGCAGTAATGACACCGTTCGCGTCTGTCCAAATAAATATATAATTTAATCTAAATAAATAAATGATTAATTTTAAATATTCTTAATGGATGAAATTGATTTGCAAAAGGGTAAAGTTGATTGCATAAGGTTGAATTTGACATCCAAAAGGGTAAATTTGGAGTGAAAAACCTATACCAAAAGGTAATATACCATTCATCGGATTTGGAACTAATAATTTTTGCCTTCTTCCTATAAATTATTATTTATTTGGTAGGCAGTCGAGTAGATTTAAACCTAGCGGAGAACCTAGGAATCGAAGTTTCGGACCTGTAGGATCAATGGTTCACAAGTTATGGTTGCTTAAAGTTGAGCAATTTGCAGTGTTTTTGACAGGTAAGCGCGCCGCTGCTCGGTATGCGGCGCATCACTACAAGCCAATATGGCGGCGCGCTTACCTGTCAAAAACACTGCAAATTGCTCAACTTTAAGCAACCATAACTTATAAACCATGGATTCTACAAGGTCGAAACTTCAATTCCTAGGCTCTCCTCGTTCAAATCTACTGGATTACATACCAAATAAATAATAATTTGTAGGAGAACGGCAAAAATTTTTGGTCCCGTAAAGTAAAGAGCAGCTTTTGGACGTATCTCTGAGAACTAATATGTAGCAGCACGCGCGTGCCATGTTTTCAATCTAAAGGTGTAGGTTGATAAACCATGGAAACAGGAAGAGAAGAAGAAATTCGAGGCTGAAGCAACTAACTACACTAGAAGCTATGTGATCTATTAGTTCGATACAACTACGAGACCTCCAATTAATCGTATCATTCTGAAGATACAAGTTAGATATACGACCGATATCAGTACTACCAGCCAGTGCTTCAAATGCTTCGCTATTATATCTTCGCTCTGTTTCATACTTTCAAGCATTTTTACGTAAATTCTTCCCTTTAAGTGAAAGAATTGAATTGATAATAAATGATGTACCTCTCTGCCGCACTGATGGCACTGTGGTGTTGCGTGGGCGCTAGCAGCGATTTGATCCGCGCTCTCGCTGTAAAAGACACTGTCGCTGCCAGGACTGACAGACCTCAAAGACTCCGCTGAAACAGCCTTTAATCTCGCGTCTGGGCTCTGCGCCTCGACAATCATGGCTCGTTGTCCGTTGTGCCCTGGACTGTGTTGATAACGGCCTGGACTCAACCTCGAACACATTATGTCGTCCGCCGCCCGTGATCTTCTGCGTGACAGACTGCCTGTTATGGCTGCATCCTTGTCCTAAATGGAATCAAGATAAAGTGTTCTCATATACTGAGAGCCACAGGCACCCTTTCACACCGGATCAAGAAAGTATTTGTCCGACCAATTTTCTGGAGTTCTTACCACTTCTGAAATATCATTGTTCGAAATATTATTTCAAGCATCATGTTATTTTATTTTATAATTATGACCATGCCTGCGATCAAATCTGGGCAGATGTTATTTCAAATGGAAATAAGAAATAAGTGCTTGAAATCATTTATTTCGCACGGTTATTTTCAATATTCTTATTTGAAGATAAAAATAATAGTGATTTACTTGAGATAATAGCGATTTCAAATAGTATATTGTTATAAGTAGACTGCGAAAGTTTATGCAATTTGCAATTTTCGTAGACGAATTTTGAGAAACTCAAGTATCAAATAAAATCTCGTTTCCCGTGGTAGTAGCCTTTTTAGATCTGAAATAAATTAAAATAGTATTCAATTCTGTCATATTTTATATCCTAGCATTTTTTGAAAATTTTCAAAACCCCTAATTGCAAAAGATTCGCAGTCTAATTATAAGTTTGTCAGAAAAAAGATAATCCTCAAAATAATATGCAATAAAAGATGTCAGTATAAACTGATCTCAAACCTGATAATCTGGTTATTGACATAATTTTGAAGAACAATGTTACAATTATCTAAAATAATTATTTCAAACAATTGTGAAAAAAATGACATGTTGTTTGATATAATATTTCGTGTAACGTTATCTCAAAAGCGATCGCAGGCATGGAACTAGTTGTAAAATAAAATAACATGTTTTTTCACATAATATTTCAAGTAATATTATCTCAAAAGTATTCGCTATAAAATAAAATAACATGTTACTTGATATAATATTTCAAGTAATTTTATCTCAAAAGTGATCGCAGGCATGGAAGTAATTATAAATAATAATATTTCAAAGGTATCTCCGAAAAACTGGATGTACAAATACTTTCTTGATTCACAATTGTTTAACTCGCCAACTACCATTTGTATGATAATATTAGTGTCACAAATACAATGTTCTGTAAAAGTAAAAATACGTATTCGAAACTCTTCGTACTCGAGTGACAACTACGAAGTCCCAAGCCGTATTACCATGCAAATTCGAAACAATTTCCTCGTTCTCCCTCCTAGTGTAGTAATGATGTTCTACAGAAAGTTCCATCAAAAAGAGATCACCTAATTATCTTCTCTAGCTGTGACGGTACGAGAAATGTTTCCTCTGCAATTTAAATGGATTCAGGAGGAATTCAAATAAATGGAAATGTTTTCATGAATGTCACTTTATGATGTTTCTCCAAGAGTATTCGTGATGTCTTACAATGTGCAAATAATTTGTTCTGTTGTACATTATATATAAAAATATTATTCATTCATGTATACATCAAACAGTCTCTGACTATATCATTTTTGAATTATTTTACCCTGTAACTCTAAAATTTAATTACAATTTCTTCAACAGTCTACAACTTTTAGAAATATTTATTGAGTCATTATAACTGGTGAAGATATTTAAGTGACCTGTTGTAGAATTGTTTGGTAATGTTTGTTAAAATTGCTCCGAGTGCAAAGGGTTAATAAGTGTTTGAAAAAGATCAATTTTACATTATGTATGCAATTATTTTTTTTTTGCAAATCAATTTAATGTCTCAGGCGTGACCATTTTTTTTTATTATATACTTCAGTCATATGTAGATTGTGAAACTGATAAAACAATCATTGAATGTGGTTCCAGAAATCAATATTTAACAGTAATGTTTGAAAAATTAATTTGGAAGCTACTTTCCATATTGCCTTTCGATTAGAATCACTGTGTGGAAATTGAATAGGTCCTCTAGTTGGTCACTGTAATTTACGTCCGATGGATACAAACATTTTGGAACGGTGGCAATTAAGTAAATACATATGTATGTACGTATGTATCTCTTTCAGAACAAAAGTTAGCGCACAGCTGTAACTTAGTTATTGACTGACCCTTGTGTAATTGCATTGTCTTTAGTTTGCCGAATTAGAAAATCCAATTTAATCGTTACACGATACGACAAATAAACAGTGTTTGCAATCGGCACCATAGATTTTGATTAAATGGAAATATAACGTACTAGCTCAGGCAGAAAACGTTCGATTAAAATCCTGACGAAATATGATCGTCGAAATTATTACCTGAGCGTTTATTAAAAACGGAAAATAGTATTATCTATAGTGACTCCCATTAATATTCGACTCCCATTAATAAAAGACGATAACTTTTGTAATATTGGATCGTACGACTTCAATTTTTATGAAAAGTTAGAACAATCAGATTACTACAGGATGTGAAAGAAAGTTTGTTGAATAATTGCAATTGATCGAAATTGCAGAGAAAATAGTAAAAGTCGTATTATACAATTTTCTAATGTGGGACTATATTGAAAATTTAAAGAATGCTTGCCAACGTAAAAAAATATATAGCATCCCACATAAAAGATTGAAGGTCACCTTCATTTCTAAAAAATAGCGGAAACACAAAAAATGATAGACATCAGTACGTTGCTTGCAAAACAACAGTATTACATGTTTTCATTCATTACTTCCTAACATTTATTATTTGCAAAAGAAAACGCTTCCCTTGGTACAGCACAATTACTGAAAATCCCATTGTAGTATTATCTCCGTAACTGTTGCGGAGGTCTCTACTAAGCACGTAACTGTCAAAATTGTATCCCCACCACTGGGAGAATCCCTCTTGGAATCAGTCAAGCGGTAAACATGTTCGACGAGCGAGCCAACAAGGGTTCAAGTATCGGTGAGATTCACACTAACGCACGCGAAGCAAAAAATTGCAACTTTTCTATGCACATTTTCTATGTTATACATACCATATGTTTAAATAAACAAGTTAACATCTCGCGAAAATTATGTTCTCAAAAAATTAGACTAGAATTTTACAAATTAACGGAGCTATAGCCCATTCAAGGTTTTAAATGACTCATTTTAATCAGAAAATTGTGACAAATATCTCGAGAACAGTTCTATTAGATGATTACATAAGTTCGTGCCCGATTTTCATAGACGTCACAAACTGTACTGCACAGCGACTGCACGTAAAAAAGAATTATTTAGTCTCCATTCTTTTCTAATTGTAGAAAAGAATGGTGACTATATACTCGATTAATAGAGCTGTATTCCTTAAAAATTTACAATTGAATTTTTTTTCAAACCGGGCACGAATTGTAGAAAAGAATGGTGACTATATTGCTTATTGAATGCATATTTTAAATTGTGACTATAATTGATTAATGAAGCTGTATTCTTTAAAATTTAACAATTGAATTTTATTTTCAAACCTGAACTGATGCAATTATCTGATATAAGAAGAAAGTTGTGAAAATAAAAAAGTTAGCATAGCATCGGTATTTTAAACAATACAATAAGTTTTGAATTTTTGCCGATCGTCGCGGTCGCTGTTTCTCTTCCTTTATCACTCGCTATCCTCTTCTATGTCCGAAAGTTACTCCATACCGTCAATTAAACCACCAAATACAGTTGAAATTATGTCCTGTTTAGTGGGATTTTATCCAGAAAAATTCCACAAATAAGTTGGCGAAAGTCCCATAAAAAAATAATGAAAAATAAATAAGTTTTGTAATTGGATTAGGAGTAGTCCACACCGATATGCCCGACCTGGTATCGGATTATTCGGCATGTTTACACTGCTTGGCAACCGAGACAACTCAAATTTCTTGGCCCCTCGCAGGGTATACCCCCCAGTGGAATGGGTAGGCGAAGTGACATAGAGCGGTCTCCTCCGCCGGACTTAGAATAGGACATTACTGTGCTTGCACCTCCCATCTGTCCCACTTTAATACTCTTTCCCCCTTCCTTAAATAGACAGACCTATAAAACCCTGTGTGAAAAAGTTATATGTGTGCCATCATTTTATCGCGCCGATATTTTATTATTTCTCTATATACTAAAAAATTATTCTCTGTATGTATTTGAATTTTTTATACAAAATACAGTACTTCATTACGTGGAAATTACGAAAACCTTAAACAAATAAGGTGTGAAAACTATTTCTTTAACCCTTTATTTACGGAATTTCTTAGAAGTTTTTAAAATTTTTGCTAACTTTTTTAAATACTTAATTTAGGTGCAATAAACACCCTATAGCACAATTTTCATTATAAGTCATCAAGGTCATTAATTACATGGAAAATCCCAACCATGAAATCGTATATAATTTCATAATATGGGCTGATAAAGTTCATAACATATCAAATTTTAGATCTTAATATATAAAATTGAAAAGTATGTCTGTATGTATGATCCGATCGATATGATTCGGTCTGATGATCGCGAGCCGTTTTTACCGATCAGAAGCGCTAGATGGCAGGACACAAAGATATTAATAAAAGAAAACAAAAAGACTATTAGAAGAAGCTATAGAGATGATATATAACAGACTTAGACAAATTGGACTTAGTATGGCGCCAGAAAAATCAGAAGTCATTGTCTTTAATGATAGGAAAATTACCCCAGGGAAAATATCAATTAAAATAGGTCAGGAAGAGGGGAGTAATACAGGCTGTGTAAAATTCTTAGGAGTTTGGTTAGATTATAGATTAAATTTTGAAAAACAGATATATAATGTACATGACCAGTGTATGAGGAGTATGAATATAATTAAATTTCTCAGGGGAGTATGGTGGGGTAGTGATCCAGAAACATTATTAACGCTATATACTTCCCTCATTAGGTCTAGAGTGGATTATGCCACTTTTATATACTTTCCAGAAAGTAAAAAATTAAGAAACAAGTTAGAATCGATTCAGAGTACAGCGATAAGGTTAGCATTGGGTTTTAGGAACAGTACACCTTTAGAAGTTATGCTGGCTGAGTCTGCACTTCCGTCACTACAGGAAAGGGCTGAATATCTGGAAAAGATGTATTTTTGCAAAATCTCATCTAATAGTCTGATGGGGAAAAATGATATGCTTCTCAACTTTGATAATAAGATATTTAATCCAATATACAATATGAAAAATAAATTTTTAGATACGTTTGCTAGAAGTTTTAAAGAAATTTCAGAAGTTAGAGATTTAATATATAAGACTGAAGGGTATCCGTGCATGGCAATAGATTATAATGCAGCGTACTTAGAAACAGAATGCAATCTAGAATTAGGTAAACAACTACAGAAGTCACAGGTAATAGGATATGACTTTTCATGTATATTGGATAAGTATTTTGCAAACTATATTGAGATATATACAGATGGGTCCAAAAAGAAGGAGAATATATCCACAGGAGTGGGTATGTTTTGTCCAAGTATGAAATATGAATATAAGGTAGGACTTAATAAGATTATGTCAGTGTTTACGGCGGAGTGTATAGCCCTACTGAAGGCAGTAGAATTAGCTCAGTTAAATTGTGAGAGTTCCTATGTAAAGAATGTTCCGATTCTCTAAGTGCGTTACAAAGCCTAAAAAGTTTAAGTATAAGCGTTAAATCTAATAGTTATTTAATAGAAATTAAAAATAGATTAAGACAATTCAAATATGAAACAACTAATAATAGCAAGATTGTATTCTTATGGGTACCAGCGCATAGGGGTATTATAGGCAATGAGAAAGTGGACATTTTAGCCAAAGAAGCTACTCTAATGGAGAGTGATAATAATTTTAAGGTATCTTATACGGACTTTAAGGAAAGTTTTAAAGAGGATATGTGGAAAGGAACGAATAAGATCCTAGAGAATATTTTTGTATCTAAAGGTAGAGCCTATTCCAATAACTTTTATGAATCAAGAAAGAAACCATGGTTTTATAAGTTAAATTTACCAAGAGAAATGATAGTAAGATTTACAAGACTCAAGAGTTATCATTATAATTCTAAAGAAAATCTGACCAGAATTGGGTATATCAGTGACCCAAGTTGTGAATGTTTACACCCGAGTCAGGATGCTAACCATTTATTATGGAATTGCCCATTATACGATAAGCAGAGAGAGGAGATGATGATAAAACTAAAAGCATTGAAGTGGGCTCCCCCTTATAATATTGATAATTTCTTTAAAGGTCTCAACATCAATGCGCTTAAAATAATTAATGATTTTTGTAAGAAGTGCGATATTAATTTGTAAGAGTTTGTATAAGAAGAAGAGTATTTTATTTTATATATTGTATTTAGGCAACTTTAGACATAAGTTGTATATTTTTGTATCTCAATGTGTATCTATGGGCCAATAATGGCCTAAGATGTTATTAATAAAGAAAAAAAATAAAAGAAAAAAATCGCTAACTTTAACACAGATTTTATCCAAATCGCCCACATCGAACATATGTTCGCCGCCCATCAAGGCAACCGCCCGCGCCCGGAGGGCCTGGGTGCGAGGGCGTGCCGTAGGCACGCCGCGAGCAGCTGGTTATACATATATAATTAATAATAATAACTAAAAATGATATCTTACCAAAATGAAAAACAAATAAGTATTTTATATACAAGTGTACATATGCAAACACATGTACGATTTTCAATCTTCTAGGCGTCAATGGCTTCTTGGCCTTACATCATGTTATATACTTGCCTCTAGCAAGCTTCCAAAGAGAAATAAGCTTATGCTCTCATCCAACAATTGAAGAACAAACTTCATAGAAGTAACCTTCAAAGTTCCAATGGGTCTCAAAGCGTTTAAATTAATACAGTACCATGAGAAAACTTACGGAACTTATACGTCCCGTCCGTAAATAAAGGGTTAAATGTTCACAGACTGGAACCCATGTCGCAACACTTATTTCGATTATACGCAGAATGGGACATTACTGTACTGTAATAGGCGTGTGGTAGCTAAAGTGTTCATTTACTGACCTCGTTGCTTCTTCTCCTAGCAGAGATGTAGCCGCCAACTTTCTTCCTGGGACTCTCCCTTGTTCTCCTGTGTCTTCCTCCATCAGCAGTTTCCCGATGCATATGATGATGATGGTGATGATACATGTGGTAATGATGGCTGCAGCTGGAGTCGTCCGATGTCTGAGCATGTCCGGGGTCTTCAGCCGATTCGACCCGCCAATCCTCTTTCGGAGGACTCCTAGGAAGCTGTTGTTGGGGCTGTTGTTGCGTTTGGCTCGGTGGCGCCGTTTCGCGTTTCCTATTGTTCCGGTGAGGGCTTTTAGTACTCGTTGACTTAGCCTTCGGTCTGTGACGGTGACTCGGCGTCGGACTAACTTCGACGCTCTCCGGGTATGGCTCTATGTCGTGCTCGGCGTCCGGGGTGAAATCCAGAGTGAAGTTTTTCCGTCGCCTGCGACGTTCCTCTTCGTTCCATGTGCGCGAGTCTGGAGGAGACTCGGCGTAACCGCCCGAGGAGGAATGGTGACCTTCCTAAAAAGGCAAGGGAAAGGAAGAGTCATGCTGGATCGCTTTGGATGTCGGTATCTGGGATGTTTTCAAATTAAAATATGCATTGTGTTCCACTTAGTTTCCCAAACTATGGCTCGTTGTAAACAAATATTTCAAACGAACCTTATCCTATTTTGGGAAGACACCTTATGATGGTTACAAATGTTCTCTTGGTGATTTTAAGGTGAACTCCGAGAATCACCATTAAAAATTGCTGTACCATTGTTCAAAGTATTGTTTACATTATTAAATATGTTGCTATCTTATCGATTACTAAACATTTAAGTATTGCATGAGGTATTATATTAGTTTGATATTCGTACAAAGAAAATAATTAATATAGAATGGAATTATTCTATGTCGGAAAGAAATGTTTAATTTTCGATTTAAGATAGCACAAGGTATTAAATATGTTTAAATATGTTGCTAATTTAAGAGAGCCTAATCGCGTTCTACTGTGAAGTGTCAAGGTGTCTAATCCCCTGAAGTGGATTAATCCCCTACAGCAAATTCCAGAAATCTATTATAAATTGTCGTTGTTGCAAAGAAACTGGTACTTTATCACACCTCGTTAATTTGCTAACCAGGTAAGTTCATCTTAAATTTACAGAAAGTTCATAATTTGCGAAAAACCAACAAAAGAAATCACTGTACTCTCTTCATGATGTGGCTCTGAGAATGTCGAAGTATACTCAAGCAACGAAGGTACGAAAGTAACTACGGAAACTTAACATTAGAACTAGTCTAGTCTAAAACTAGCGCTAGAAGTAGTTTTAAAGTAGTTGCTAATGTCTAGCAAGATGATGTGACTGTAAATAAATAAATGGAAAAGTACTGATCGTCCATCAGGGACTTCTGGGGACCACGTGTTGTCCCCACTCCATGCTACACGTCTTCCGCTATTGACCTAATCGCTAAGCGTAAGAGTGGCCTGTCGAAATCGAAGTTACACAAAAATAAAAGAGGATTGGAAAATTGGCTGCTCTTTACTTTACCGGACTCAAAATTTTTGTCTTTCTTCTATAAATTATTATGTATTTGGTATGTAATCCAGTTGATTAGTAACCGGGGAATCTGCAGATCGAAGTTTCGATCCTGTAGGATCAATGGTTCATCAGTTATTGTCACTTAAAGTTGAGCAATTTGCAGTATTTTTAACAAGCAAGCGCGCCGCCATATTGGTTTGTAGTGACGGTCGCGCGTCGCTTACCGAGCAGAATCGCTAGATGGCAGCACAGGCACGCGTTAATGCTGATAATATAGAGCGGGTATTGCGATTGTTGTTTGAATTTTGGAAGACATGGCCATGTTGCGTTTTAACTGGTCTGGATTAGGTCTGGGTTAGGTTTTTGTAAATATTTTACACGATATTTCTTCTCAAACATTTTCTAAAATATTTTCTCTATGTTAGCGATATTACTAGCCCGTGCTGCCATCTAGCGGTTCTGCTCGGTAGGCGGTGCGCGATTGTCACTACAAACCAATATGGCGGCGTCCTTACCTATCAAAAACACTGCTAATTGCTCAACTTTAAGCTACCATAACTTCTGAACCATTGATCCTACAGGATCGAAACTTCGATCTGCAGGTTCTCCGGATACAAATCTACTGGATTACTTATCAAATACATAATAATTTATAGGAGAAAGGCAAAAATTTTGAGTCCGGTAAAGTAAAGTTTACCCGGAACCTTATCTCTTTAAAAATTAATTAGCTTTAAATGTTGAATCGACTTTTTACAACTACATAATTTTGTAATACCACATGCATAAGCACATCAAGGTCATGATCGCAAATCTATTCAACTATCGATGCAAGGGACCAGCATGAGCGATTGTTTAACTACTTTAAGCTTGACATTGATTAACATAATAATAGTATAAGTTATAACTAGACTGCGGATGTTTATGCAAAATAAAAATTTTCTGCATCAATTTTAAAAAACATAGGCCAAGGAAAAAGTTCTTTCCTTTTTTAATAATTTTAGTGAGTTGAAAATGATACACTGGTGTTTTTATAATAAATGCATAAAATCCGCAGTCTAGTTATAAAATAAATCAAATTAAAATAATATATGATGGTTAATAAAACCAGTCGTTAACATGTTTGCGATCAGCATTAGACTTGGCGACGACCACGATTTTTGATTTCGTGTGAATGAGATAGAATTAAGTTTGTGAATGTCGTTATTTAGAATTGGTAAAATGTAATATTTGGAGGATTTCATAAACATTCTATGACAATATTGTTTTCATACATATGCAAAGATAAGTTCAATTTAATAGACCGCGATACCTAGACTACGGATGTTTATGCAAACTTATATTTTTATCAACAAATTATTCAAAAGTGAATATTGATTTTTCTCTCTGATAACAGTTTTGTATTATATGCTACTGCTATTTACTATTTTTCAAGTCTCATGCAAGTTACATAGTCATCAAAAATCAAAAAGTTTATACGATTTTACAAATCTTAACAAAAAACATCCGCAAAGAGAGGACATTTAATTATAATCATAATACCTTTTTTACATTGTTAACTAAGCAACTAACTCAAAACTTATTTACGTTCCCTGCTGTCTATTTTGTAATTATAAAAATATTTGATTAATTGAAATAGATTAATTAAAATAAATTTGTTTATTGAAGCATCCACTATGATCCACCATTTTTTAATAAAAATTGATTCAGTTTGCAAGGAAATCGAGGACGTATATTGACTCATTAATATATATCAACACATATGATGGCATTAATATGCATGACAATTTTCCAATATTTTACACCATTTTTGCATAGTGAACGTGTGTACGATGCACTTAATTGAAACTATATTGCCACATAATTGAAGATAGTAGTGAATAACTCTATAAAAAAAATTGGTAACTTTGGGAACTTCGAAAAGGTGGCCTTACACAATTTATATTTATTATTTAAGGCTGTTCAAATTACATAGAGTATTATTCGTTTATTGTTACAGCTAGAAAAGACACTTAAATAATCCATTACAAGCGTGACATCTATTGCGTGTACATTTATTTTAATTTTACTTATAATTATACAAACGAAGTACAATAATAAATTAAACACCAACTTGCATTTATATACTTTACGTAAAGAAGCATTGTTTTTATAAACTATGCTGGTTGCAATAAATATAAGAAAGCCGTGCAGTATTTGTGAAAGATGTGAACAATTCCAACAAATAGAAGATCCCTCTGACTGATGATATATTTTATTTAACATTACAAACAAGCACGAATATTGAGCTAATATCAAAAAGCAACAATGGTAACAAATATAGAATAGATATCGAGATATGAAACACTGTGTGACATCGAACAGAATATTTTCAGAAAAAACAAATAAGAAAATGTTTTATCGCTTGAAAAAATGATTATTTGCAATAATTATATAATATTACAGCAACAACATGAAATACTTCTGTCATGTCAGTGGTGTTGACTCGATTGACAAGTCACAATATGTACGCTGCCAAGGCGAGCCTATACATAGCAGGATTAGCTTTATCATATTGCTTTATATTAAGATATTATTCCATATTTGACAACTATTTCCATACAGGTGTCCCATGTAACTGTCTCCACAATCGGGCACGTCCGGTAGCCAGGTAAAAAAAAGTTTGGAACAAAATTATCTAGTTTTTAATTGGCTACAAATTGCAATAGAAACAAATTCAAAAAAGAAATTTGCTCATGAAAAGTGAACCTTGAGTTGTTGATATTGGTCAAGATATTGGTCTCACGAAAGAAACATCAACAACTCATGCCTGCCTTACTGTTAAGACTTCACTGTTAAGGTCATGTCAAGGTTGTAGTATCCTAGGCCGTTGAACTCGTCTTGACATAAGCAATAATATTATGTACTAAAAAATATGTAGTGCCATTTAAAAGAAAATAAATGTGACCCTCATAGCCGAGACTAAAAAGTAATTAATTTTATTCCGAATATTCTTTCAACACTAACCGTACCGACTACAAAATGTGTCAGATACACATTGTTTTATAAAAATGATAAGACTGAACTTATTTAGATTTTTCACAATTTTTATAATAATACGTGATCAAATAAAGAAACTTATTGAATAATTCCTGATGGAAGCATCTTCATAATTTCAATAATTAAAAAATAAAAAATGTGAAACCGATCATTTGACTGGTCGTGGTACGGTTAGTGTTAAATGGTACTACATATCTTTTAATACATAATATTATTGATTATGTCGAGACGAGTTCAACGGCCTAGTATACTATCACATTAACATGACCTTAACAGTGAGGTCTTAACAGTAAGTAAAGCTTCCGTTAAGATCGTATCAAGGTCATAGTGGAAATTATGTAGTGCATTTTAAAGGAAATGAAGGTGACCCTCATAGCCGACTAAAAAGTAATTAATTTTGTCCCGAATATTCTTTTATCTGGCTACCGGAAGTGCCGGAAAAATCGTGGCGAATGTTACGTGGGACACCTTGTATATAGAAAATTAATTTATTTACTTCTAATGAAAGAATTTGGAACTTCCCCCATTTACCTCTCCATTGCATCAACTGTTTACCAAGCTGTCTATTAAGAAACAAATTCAGCTGGGAAAACGTGCTACGGAGAGTTAATTATGACGAGTTCTCATTACGTAAACACCGGCACATTTAGCAGACTAGAAACAAGCTCTTTGTTCGATAGCTCTCCCACAATAACAATCGTAATTGCAGACAGCATTCCGTTCTAATTGAAACGTCAAAATGCTAGCCGAAGAGGGTATGCCATATAAGTAATTCCTCTTTCTGCAACTGGTGAATAGATTATTCTATTTGACGTATGAAATGCGCAAGGTTCGGGACAGTACGATCGGCAATCTGATTGAAATTAGTTTAATAATCGTCTTACGTCACGATCGTGTTCCGTTTCTGAGGTGTGTCCGCTCAGAGGTGCAGTCTGCTCGAGTTCCTGACCCAGATCTGTCATTGCATCTTTCAGGTCGTAACTGCCCGAGCTACTGCTGCTGCTGGACCTCGCCGGTGACGGTGGCACCTCCAATCCAAACAGAATTTCCGTTTCCTCCAGTATCGGCGGCGGACTGCACGGTTCTTCAACGACAGCCTGACGCGGAATACCAAAGAATTTAATTTTCCACCGAAAACGCAAAAACTTTCCCTCCCGAATGTGCTTCAAGAAATCAATATTTGAGCCGTTTATTTTGAAAGTGGCCTAAGTTCATTTGTTAATCGTCTTTTTTTGTTGACTGTAGTAACGTGTACATCTTAAAGTTAGCTGTCATAAACAAAATTTTTCGGTTTAGTATATTCAGAGTGTACGATAATTTTTGACACATCAATTTTCGCAGTTATTTCAATAATTAAAAAGAGACATTTTTTTAATGACTGCGTCTACCGCGCCGACCGCGCCGAGTACAGACGAAGCCAAACGTAGAAAAGGACAGCATGTAAATACGGATCGCGCGGCCGAAGCGTATCGGTGTGAACCACTACTAACCGAATTACAAAATTTCTTTATTTTTCATTATTTTTTTATGAGACTTCCACCAACTTATTTCTCGCATTTTTATGGTTAAAATGACATCAAACACGATATGATTTCAGCTGTATTTAGTGGTTTAATCGACGATGAAAGTTTCGAACGCAACGAAGAACAGCGTATGGGACCTTTGAACTGTGCCGGCGACGGCGACTATCCGCGTCTCTTTCTTTCCCAAATACTGCCCTTCCTTGCGCCCGAAACTTTCATCGCTGATTAAACCATTAAATGCAGTTGAAATTATATCGTGTTTGGTGTCATTTTGATCAGAAAAATTCCAGAAATAAGTTGGTGAAAGTCCCATAAAAAATAATCAAAATTGTAATTGGTTTAGTAGTGGTTCACACCGATATACCCGTACCAAGATCAATCATCGCCGCCCTGTGGCGTTGTCCGACAGTGGATAGTCACTGGATGAATTCTGGGTAGAAGGTCGCAGAGAAAAATATCGCGACTTTATTTTACTTTGAAAATGGCCTAAGTCCAATCCATTATTGATAATGTCCGAAAGAGCGGATTGTAAATTGTCCGAACGCAGTGATAATTAATTAATTAGTACTGATTAATATTTAAAAAGTTGACTTCACTTTTTGGACAGTTGCTTTAGTTGAATAATCAGTACGTTTACTTAATGTAGCGAAAAAAAATTCACGCAATACACATTAAATTATAGTATCAGGACATTCGTTTTTATCGAATGATAGAGATCTTGGCGTCGTAAAAATGTCATTAAAGAAAACTAATTTATTGTTTGTCCCCCATTATAATATTATCAAAAAATGCCGGAAAGGTAATAATTTTATTCTAAATGAAATGAAAGAGGAGGACACAGTTTTTAAAAGGGTAAAGAATTCTATCGGAGAAACAATAAATTGGTTATGTATAATGCAATGAAATATGCTGGATGCGTTTTTTGAGAAATTAACCATATAAAATTTTCTATAAGATATTAATGGATGAGAATACAGAGTTTAAAATACTGGATTTATTACCACGTCGGGGTAGACCAAGAAAATTCTAAAATATTGTATTGACACTACTTTATAAAAATATAAGACGAATTACAACAGCGGAATAAAAGGACATGATGGACTTACTACTATATCACCGGAGCACTAAGACTTCTTCAAATCAGATGAGCAGTAAATTGTTATGTAACTTATATAGTTAGAAGATTTCCTGAATAGCATAAATTGTGTTTTTGAAGTGTTGTAAAGAAATATAAATAAATTGGGTATCATTTTTTCAATTTGAAGCATTTTAAATTATGTCGAATGAACTTTGACTCTCTCAAATTTGATCACAAATCTCGTGGGTAAACTTTACTTTACCGGACTCAAACTTTTTGCCTTTCTCCTATAAACTATTATGTATCATTCTGAACCATTGACCCTACAAGATCGAAACTTCGATCTGCAGGTTCCCCGGGTACAAATCTACTGGATTACATACGAAATACATAATAATTTATAGAACAAAGGCAAAAATTTGGAGTCCGGTAAAGTAAAGAGCAGCCAATCTAGTTGTTAATTTTGAAAATGGCTTAACTCCATTTGTGGTAAGAAAACACATATTATTCACTTAATAATTGCTATTATTTTCATAGGAATTGTAAATTTAACTCTCTTATTTACACTTAAGCAGTGTGATACATTGGTATCCTATATGTATATTTTTAATTTTATTGAAACGCAAACTTTTAAATATCTCAATTTAAATATAAATGGACTTAGCTCACTTTCAAAATAAATGGCTCATTTAACAGTAATGTTTGAAAAATTTATTTGGAAGCTATTAGGTTGTTGCATATATGAAACGTCCGATTTTAGAATGCAAATGTTGCAATGCGTTGCATTGCATTTCAAAACATACAGTTGACAGATTCATTGTACGTAACTTTGAGGTACAAAGCTTACGATCCTATCTTCAATTTTAATTTACATATATAAATTTCCTTTTAAATAGATTTGATTTCAACGTCAATCAGTGCGATCGTCGCGTGCTCTTTTTGTATATGTGGAAAAACAACATATTAACGATAGCATTATGTGATATTTGGTGAAAACGTGGTGACTAATCAATATACTGCGGATTTTATGCATTTATGGGAAAAATGAGTGGGTACAATTTAAAACAGTAGAAAGGTTACAATGATTTAAGAGTGCAAATCTATTTTCCTCAGCGTGATAAAATTATTAAAGTAAGAATAAACTGTTTATGTGGCTCCAGTCACTTGCAATTGGTGCAAGCAATTTTTATTTTGCATAAAGATCCGCAGTCTACTAATCAACGCACTATTAATTGATAGTAAAAAAAAAGAACTACAAAATAGAGATGACAATCTTGTGAATGAAGCATGTGAGTGACCAAAATTCAATTTCTACCATAATACAATCAAGAAATGTGTGATTCTTTGATCAAGAAGAAATAGTTGCAGTTGTTAAAAATCGGACATTTCATATGCAACGACCTAATATTTTTCATATTGCCTTTCCATTAGAATCACTGTGTGGAAATTGAAGAGGTTCTCTAGTTGGTCACTGTAATTTACGTCCGATGGATACAAACATTTTGGAACGGTGGCAACTAAGTAAATACATATGTATGTATGTATGTATCTCTTTCAGAACAAAAGTTAGCGCACAGCTGTAACTTAGTTATTGACTGACCCTTGTGTAATTGCATTGTCTTCAGTTTGTCGAATTAGAAAATCCAATTTAATCATTACACGATACGCCAAATAAACCGTGTTTGCAATCGGCACCATAGATTTTGATTAAATGGAAATATAACATACTAGCTCAGGCAGAAAACATTCGATTAAAATCCTGACGAAATATGATCGTCGAAATTATTACCTGAGCGGTTATTAAAAACGGAACTGGGTGACTCCCATTAATATTCGAACGTTCTTAAAAAGACGATAACTTTTGTAATATTGGACCGTACGACTTCAATTTTTATGAAAAGTTAGAACAATCAGATTACTACAGGATGTGAAAGAAAGTTTGTTGAATAATTGCAATTGATCGAAATTGCAGAGAAAATAGTAAAAGTCGTATTATACAATTTTCTAATGTGGGACTATATTGAAAATTTAAAGAATGCTTGCCAACGTAAAAAAATATATAGCATCCCACATAAAAGATTGAAGGTCACCTTCATTTCTAAAAAATATAGATGTCAGTACATTGCTTGCAAAACAACAGTATTACATGTTTTTCTTTCATTACTTTCTAACATTTATTATTTGCAAAAAAAAACGCTTCCCTTGGTACAGCACAATTACTGAAAATCCCATTATGGTATTATCTCCGTAACTGTTGCGAAGGTCTCTACGTAGCTATGAAAATTGTATCCCCACCACTGGGAGGATCCCCCTTGGAATCAGACAAGCGGTAAACATGTTCGACGACCGAGCCAACAAGGGTTCAAGTATCGGTGAGACTCACACTAATGCACGCAAAGCAAAAGATTGGAACTTTTCTAATTTTTTATTTTCATTATGATACTTTTACCATCGCATTCGTCTCGTTTTTCTGTGTAATAAGCGATTCAAATTTCGGTGTAAGCGTTATGAAGGTACTACTGTGACAGCACGCGTGGTGACTTTTCAAACTCGATTTACTCATAAACGAAGCTTCAAATAAAAAACCTTTATTCTTTATTTTCAACTCACTTTTGCCTGTAGAATTACTTGATTAAAGTGTCGAGCTTGAGAAAGGGCGGCGAATGGAAAAGAAAGAGAGGCAGGGAGTCGAAGCGTCGAACCTCAGTCCTTCTTTCTTTTTCAATCACTATTCTTCTGTATTCTTTCTCTTATATAATATTTCGAATTCTAATCCGCAGTAATGGATACGCAGTAATTGGTACACGACTCTTTTTCGTCCGATGTAATTCGTACAAAATGTTATCGATTTTATTTTTTAATATTTTCTGGTGATGTATTAGGTTTTAAAAATAAGATGAATGTATGTATCCATATTTTTAGCCATTCTTTTTATCATACAGTATTTCGAATTTTATTCGGCAGTAATAGGTACGCAGTAATTGGTACATGGCTCTTTTTCGTCCGATGTAATATGTACAAAATGTTATCGATTTTAATTTTTAATACTTTCTGGTGTTACATTAGGTTTTGGGAGCCACCAATTTCTTTTTGTGTTCAGAACACATCATTCTATAAAATGCTTACTCATATTATTATTTCATGATGAATTAGGAATAATATTCAAATAAAGTACGATCGAAGCACGATCCCGCGGTAATTGGTACAGTTACCCTAGCATAATATCGTTTCTCTGTGCATGTTTTGCGATGCTGTACTCGCAACGCTACGTTCTATTTATTAATCGTGAAGGGACACATGACAAACACAACCGTATCGAGTCAATACTTCCCTTGGGGGATGATACAAGTTTCACTATACGGCTCTGGTTCTTTATTTGTAGAAATGTCTTTATTTACACGCGTGTATTTGATATTCAACGAACGGTTCGTATTGGGTGCTTACGCGGGCTATAAATATTGCGGATTGTTCACCGTGTATAAATATCAATACTTTCTAGAGTGAAACGTCTATTTCTGTCTTCATTGCCTTTGAAATCAGACAGCTGCGTTCAAGTAGAGTTTCAATAGAGACAGAGACGGAAGAATTGTTTTAATATGCATTTCATAATTAATTACGAAACTTCGACCAGATAAAACTTCTATTATTAGCAACATCGAAATAAAAAAACGTTATTTAACCCCTTGTGTATTTTGACGAGCCAGACTCGTGATAAAGATTTTAACAAAGTCTAACAAATATGAATGTTACGCGTTTCTTTTTAGATGAAATAAAATTTGATTCGTTTGTAATTAATAGACTGTGTATGTTTATGCAATTTTCAATTTTTTTAGGCAAATTTTGAGAACGTGGAATCATGTAAAATCTTGTTTTCAGTGGTAGTCTTTGTAGATCCGAAATAAATAATCATATCAAATTCTGTGGAATTTTATTTTCGAGCATCTTTTGAACATTTTTGGAAGCCATGAATGCATAAAGATCCGCAGTCTAGTAATTAATATTTAAGCATTAAAATAAATATTGCCATATAAAATATAAATTTTCTTTTCCCTTCTATTTTTGGGACTAAAGACGTTTTAATCACTGTAACTGTAAAGAAGATGATGCGGCAAGGGGTTAATATCTTGAGGGGGTCAGCTTCATTGGATTTTTGCATCAAAATTGACACAGTTATAGACAATTCCTGATTTTTATGTTTCTACATTATTTATTATGTCGAATCCGTCAATTTTGAATAGTGAAATCACATGGGATCAAAATATTGATTCTTTAAAAATGTTACTTTTAATACATACATTTAGTACGCACTGGAAAATGATATACAGGGTGTCTTACCCAATTTTGACATCTTCATTCATTCGCTATTGTTACTCGTAGCAACAAATGTTTCAGAATAAATTTAATGCTATCGAGTGGGCCATATTTTGGTGTTATTAGGTTTTTTGTGAGTGAATATATGGAGGTCATTGGGAGACCAAACTTCGTTTTTTTAATGGAATGATGTATTTTTTAATGATGTAGCTCGACATTAGTTATAAAAAAAGTATTATCCTACTTGTATCGAAAAGTTAATAGTTTAGGAAATATTTCAATTTCAATATTTTAAGAAATATTTCAAGTTTCATATGACCTTTAACGCGTTCACTCACGAAAAAACTAATGACACCAAAATATATGCCTCACTCGATACCATTCAAATTTTACTATCAATAAATCTATTTAACTAAAAGTTGCGTTTGTTTAACGTTACTGTTTAGAATCAATGCATACAAATTTTTGGGAACTAGCTTGCAAAAGCTAGGTTGAGTTTATAATCTACCTAAAACATTAATTTTCTCGTGATTCAATTATCTAATTTAGAAATTATATTCTACATATCTATTCTATTCTATGTACAATATCTCAGAATACTGGACAAACATGATTGTATGAAAATTTATAATGGTATTAAGTGGAAAATGTATAATGGTATTAAGAATCTGGAAAACAGATGTGAATAAATTCCATTCAATAGATAAGACTTCAAGAGGAATCCAAATAGGCTCACTATTTCTTGGAAATAATTTTATTTTTTGTAGGAATTACAACTTTACGATTCGGTGTATAATAGTAACAGCTGTAGTTCAATTAGCAGCAGTAGCTCAATACATTTCGAACCTTGCAAAAATATCCGTGTGGGAAAACGTCAAATGTTTTGCACAATTTTACACAAAATAGAAGAAACATATACGAAGAATAAATAGGCTGAGAATAGGATACACAAATGTTACACACTGACACCTTATAACACAATAGGCACCGAAACTTTACGATCGTTGTAACATTAATATTAGCATAGAACATATACTTGGCTACTGTCTCAAATACAGGTAGATGCAAGAAGGAAAATATCCAATTATTGCTAAACAATAAAACACAGTGTTAAAGTGTCTTTTGATGAAAGAAATAGATATTTCACATCAAATATAGAAACATTTATACTCAGTTATATTAACCCACAGATACAAATAACATAAATATCATGCATATGTAAACTCTTTTACAAACACACGGTATACATAAATTATAGCCACTTTTATACTATATATTAAACAGTGGATGTTATTATACATTGTATGTGTTATATGGATGATACTATAATAAAGAAAAAAAAAGTACGTCCAAAAGTTCTTAGTCGCTTATGGTACAGAGCAGAGTTGGAAAAAATTTAATCAACAATTGACGAATAAATTTCTACTTCAATCGTTAATCGAAATTAACAATTAAACTCCTACTTTTTATTAATACGATTAACTGCAGAAATTTCGAAATGAAATACGGAATCAAAACTATATGCATACTGAAAAAAATGTAAACTGAGTTTAGGTATATTGTCATTTGGTCTATAATACGATCTCTATGTGCCTACTTATTACAATTTATGGATAGACTGTGTGGCGATTAACTTCAACAATTGATTAAATCAGTCTCCGATTTTTCGATGATTCCTTTTTTTAATCAACGATTGACGATTAACTTCATTAATCGATTGAATCAATCGTCGATTTTTCAATAATTACCTTTTTTAATCGCACACATTAATCAATCAATCTTGGTTAAAATTTTAATCGATTAATGTCCAACTCTGGTACAGAGCAATTCCAAGGAAACAAATAATGTAAACATAAATATAATAACCATTATTATTCTCAATTAAGGGGGTCAACATTTTTTTTCGCATACAAAGATACTGTAAAGAAATTTTTTGACGGAACATTAAGCAACATTTCAGCTATATTTTAATATTTTTTTTATTAAATAAAATTACAAAATGGGGAGTTGTATAACATTATCTAACTGTATGTTCAGCGAAACCTTGGTAGTTTGCACATAGCGATAAAAGTGACTGGCACACAAAAGATAAAAATTCTATGTAGCGTACAATTTTTTAATAAATTTGAAAAATGAGAAATATTCGTTTCGCTGAAAAATAATTAACTTTCAACTTGTAAAAATTTTGCAAATTAAAATATCATGTTTACATGTTTGCATATTCTTAAATCTCAAAAAATGCTTAACGTAAGAAAGTAAAGATCACATTAAGTATTTTAAATGGCGCCATATGTGTTGGATATTATAAGATTGTTGTTGACGTCGAGACGAATTCAACAGTGTATCAGATTATGATCTTGAAATGACCTCAAAATTGAAAATTCTGTGCGAACCTAATTTTAATGAAAAATTATTTCTCACAAAGCAAATCAGGTTACATCAGATGTTCGAAGATCCATCTGCTCTAATTAGACAGCGGATTTTATGCATGACAAAAATTAGTAGATGTAATTTAAAATCGTGAACACATTCAGGGAATTTAAATACACTGTTATATTATTTTCAACTGGTTAAACATATTAAGAAACAAAATTAATTTCTATTTCAATCCAATTTGATGCAATTCCAGTAGACAATTTTTATTTTGCATGAAGATCCGCTGTCTATCTATGATGCAGAGCTTGTATACAGAATTTGTAGACTCTTTGTATTAGATTTTTTCTTGTCGCTATAATTAGGGCGTCTAGGTTTATGTTATTACATGCAGTTGTTATGCGATTCAGAAGTTCTTGAACATTATTGATTGGTGTATCGTACACAATGTAGAAATAATTGTTCATTAAAATTATGTTTCCACAAAATTTACGAGTTTAAGGTCATAGTATAAGAAACGGCTGATTTTTACTTCACCGGACTCAAAATTTTTGCCTTTCTTCTATAACTTATTATGTATTTGGTATGTAATCCATTCGATTTGTACCCGGAGAACCTGTAGATCGAAGTATCGATCCTGTAGGATCAATGTTTCAGCAGTTATGGTCACTTAAAGTTGAGCAATTTGCAGTGTTTTTGACAGGTAAATGCGCCGCCATATTGGTTTGTAGGGACGATCGCGCATCGCTTACCGAGCAGAACCGCTAGATGGCAGCACGGGCACGCGTTAATGCTGATAATATAGAGCGGGCATTGCGATTATTGTTTGAATTTTGGAAGACATGGCCACGATGTTGCGTTTTAATTGGTCTGGGTTAGGTTTTTGTATATATTTTCCACGATATTTCTTCTCAAACATTTTCTGAGAAATTTTCTCTATGTTAGCGATATTACTGTGTGCCCGTGCTGCCATCTAGCGGTGCTGCTCGGTAAGCGGCGCGCGATAGTCACTACAAACAAACATGGCGGCGCCAAAAACACTGCAAATTGCTCAACTTTAAGCAACTATAACTCCTGAACCATTGATCTTACAGGATCGATACCTCGATCTACAGATTCTCCGGGTACAAATCTACTGGATTACATACCAAATAAATAATAATTTATAGGAGAAAGGCAAAAATTTTAAGTCCGGTAAAGTAAAGTTTACCCTAAGACACTGTTGAATTCGTCTCGACGTCAACAACAATCCTATGATGAGGGATAATAAGGTCCGCCATGAGATGGTTAAAAAAATGTTGACTGGTGTATGAAAAATTTTGGAAAAGTGCTGAGATGAGCAACCGAACATCGGTGGCATTGGCATACAGTTAAAAGGTGTAGAAAACGGAATTAGCTCCGAAGAAAACGTTGCTAGAACAGTTGAGTTGTGCGCTCAGTGACCGGGTGACAGGGTGGGAGAGAAAGTGAAGTAGAAACTTGAGTTTTTGAGTACAAGCTGAATTGTCACAAAAAAGGTCCTCAGGACAACGACGAATACGTCGAGCCGCGGAGGGCGGAAAAAGAAGGGAGAGTGATGGCCGAGTCATTAGAAAAGTGCCCAGGGCCTACGAGCACCCTAATGCTCTCTCAGGTCATTTAATAGTGTTTTTTACAATTGAAATAATGAGCTACACTCGAAAAATGTCGGAATGTTTAAAAATGAATCAAGCTCGTACGTACATATAAAATCGTGTTTAACCGTTTGCACTCCGAATTATTTTTCAATTTTGTTGCCAAGAACTCCCTACTATTTTAAGTATCTTATTTGGAATTTACTTCAAAGGACAGTTCCTTGACTGCTACTTATTTTAAACAATTTTGTTTACTAATTATATGGAACTATATTTGTTTTTAACTAAAAAATAAAACAATTAAATCAATAAACTGAGAACCAAATACATCTACAAACCCGTTTTATTTAATAACAAAGGGGTTAATTAACTTATTTTATTACAAAGGAGTTCAAAGTGTCAAAGTTTTGCATTATTCGTTTCGCTTGTTATTCACATTTATTCTTAAAACAGGTTTAACTTCGCGTTCAGGAAATGGAGAGTTCGGAGCTCTTCTAGTACCTCAATAAAGCAAAATAAACGTTAGTTGAAAACATCGAACGTTCGTGGTTAGGTTAGGGTTAGGCTGGATAATACAACCGAATGTTACGTTTTGTAATTGTTAACGTTAAAGTGGTTAGATTAATGACTTTGTACTTCACTCAAAATATTAAAGCTGATTTTATTTGGATTTCGCGCGATTTTTATTATATTAAATATATTAGGTTAGAACGAAAGTCCGTAGCGTTTTTAAATCAAAATTCAAAGATTGAATAGCATATGTCACCTAAAAAATAGCAAAAAGTAATAGAAGAGAATGGAAAATATGTTATTGAACAAATCTATGTATAAATATTCTAATTTTATCTTTGAGTTTTAATTTAAAAACGCTACGAACTTTCGTTTCAACCCAATACAAATGAATTCTTTTCGATATTGAGATAGAATTAAAGGTTTATAGATTATACAAGAACGACTCTGTAAGCTTCTCATCATGATTATGATATGCCCGAATTAATCAATTTATTCAATACTTCTTCAGACATCTGAAATTTCAATAAATGTGTGGGATTTTTAAACCGGCAATTTCAATTGATTGGATAGGTTCGGTATTAATTAAAAGGAAATGATTAAACTGCCTTTTGATACGCCAATCTTTGGAAAGGCCACTAATGGGGTCTCTGTGAAGAAAGTGAAGAAAGTGTCAAGACACGGGTCAAGAGTAACTCCGTACTTTCTTGGTAAACGTTAAGGGAGTTTCCAACTCGAATATTCTACAGGGAATTGCAATAACTCGAGAACCCCTTTTAAACTTCACAGATTTGTACGGTAGCCAAATAAAAGTACCAAGTAATTATTCCTGCTACTCTGTATATTCTCCATAATATGAATCCTCTTTTGTACTTTACAGGTATTCACATACGTACAGTGAGCCACGAAAGTATTTGAACGCACTTTAAAACAATATGACTTTTTTATAATTGTACCAAAGGACCAGATGTTTTGTAAGCAATTAGAAGCATTGGTTCACTAAATGATCTGCAGAAATGATTTTCCAAAAATTACGATTTACAAGTATTTTTGCATGCAAAAATAAAAAAAGCATTTTTTAAAACTTTTTTATTTGGGTCCTTAATGAAAATTTAAAATATATACCCAAAATTAGGTAAAATATACCCAAGAACTACAAGTGGTTAAATGGGATGAAAATCATAGTTTTCCGCGGCTTTTGGTCAGTTTCTGCTTAAAATCTACAGATTCTTACATCTTTCAACCGATTTCGATGAAATTTTCAGCACGTTTATAGCTAACATACACCTACGAAACTCATATTTTAAATTTTCATCACGGGCTCTAATAAAAAAATTATAAATGGTGCCTCTTTTACTTTCTCATGTAATTCTTAGCAATTGCAAATTTTTCAAAATCTTTTTTGCATGTTATTTGGTAAATCAATTCTTCTAATTGCTCAAAAAAAGTCAGGCCGTTTGGTCCGATCATAAAAAAGTTATACTGTTTTAAAATGCGTTCAAATACTTTCGTGGTTCACTGTACGTGCTCATTGTAATAAATACAAAAACGTGGTTATAATGGAAATGTAATGTCTTTTCATGCTCCGCGAAAACAGTGTGTAAGAAATTCTTTAAAATATACAATTTAAATAAAAATGTGCATGTTCTTTGTAACTATTGTGTATCCTTTTGCTTTGTAATTCTCAAGTCAGATGTACAGGGTGTTTCATTTAAATTGACCCACTATCGTCTACTATGTGGACCCATAGAGGTCATATGAAAGCCAATATCACAACAGAATACACCTAGTACATACGATAGGTACTAATTCCAATACTCAGTATTAAAATCAAAATATCGTTTAAACTTTAATTTTTTGCCATAAGTGATTTAGTACAAGGTGTTCCAAAAGAAATTTTCAATTTGAATGGCTCACTGCGTGAACGCAACGAAACAATGAGAGTTGTGACGTATATCAGTTGTTAATACGGCTTTCGGGAATTTAGTCGCCGTGGAGCGTTTTAATCCAGTCGACGAAAAGTTGTAGAGGGAAGTGGAAGGAATACAATTTTTGACTTTGGGACTTTGTTCGGACTAGTTAGGAGGTAAACATATTAAAATTCCCCACTCGGTGGTGAGCGGGGTGCAGGGGGGCACGTAGAAGATCCCTTTTTTCGGTTTTTCGCTTATATCTCGGAAACTATGTGTCCTTGCGATAATAACCACTCTATATAAAATTAAAGCTGACAAAATGTGCCACAGGATTTATTGTATTCAGTTTTTCGCTATCTCGCATAGTTTCCGAGATATCGACGCTCAAAATTCACTAATTTTGAAAATAAAATTTTGACTCACGGTTTTTGCCTTATTACAACGTTATTATATACAGTAATATAACGTTTATATCATATCCGGTATCATATTTTCCACCGGGATTCGAAATGTGTTGGTGGTTAGCTCCCACCCATACATCTGAGGAGGCAGCTCATGTCCCAACCACATCTGGACTTGGTGATATGTCTTCAGAGAATGTTGTTTCGCTGTTCCCTGAGTTGGTGGGAGACATGAGATGTTCGGTTTGATATTGGCTACCGATTTAACAAAGGTTTGGTAACGGTAACCGTCTACAATGAGGACGGAGCGCATACTCCAACATCCCCCAATAAGTCCGTAGGCTAGCCACGTATTAATCTGATCATCAGAGGGGGGGGGGAGGTAAACTGATTTCCTCGATCTGGCGACTCTGATTTTGAAAATTTTTTTCAAAATTAGTGAATTTTGAGTGCGGATATCTCGGAAACTATGCGAGATAGCGAAAAACTGAATGGAATCAATCTTGTGGCACATTTTGTCAGCTTTAATTTTATGTAGAATGGTCTTATGGCTAGGACGCATAGTTTCCGAGTTATAAGCGAAAAACCAAAAACCGACCTTCTACGTACCCCCCTGCACCCCGCTCACCACCTAGGAGTGGGAACGTTTAGTATGGTTACTTCTTAATTAGTCCGAACAAAGTCCCAAAGTCAAAAATTGTGTTCCTTCCATTTCCCTCTATGTCCCTCTTTTAAACATTCATTAATTGGATTATTTTTCGGGGGCGGACTGTGCGTTTTGTGTGCGTGAGTTTTACAAAAATAATGAGTCTGCAGTTACTGCACGGTGAAAGTTCAGCCATCATCATGATCTGCATGACATGCAGTAGCGGAGAAAAGTTTAAGACGGCTATCTTTTCAATAGATTACCGCATTTTATTAGAAATGCTAAACATCTAATAGTTCTCAATTGCTTTTAAGTGTCGAAGTTCAATAGAGCATCTTCTGGCGGAATTCGATATATCAGACGTCGCAAAGGTGAAGATCTTAATCCAAACTGCACCGTAGGCCGAAACGGTCCAGGACCAATGCGAAAAATTAATGGCATTACGGAAAGGTTTCAATATCTGAACATTATGAAGAACACCATGATACCTTGTGCTCGTAAATATATGGGAGACAATTTCATCTTCCAACAGGATAATGATGCCAAACATAGCTCTAAAATCGTGTAGCAGTACTTTACAGAAGAAAATATTACTGTTCTACCATGGCCATCACAATCACCGGATTTCAATCCGATTGAGAACTTGTGGAACATTGTTAAAAGGAACGTACACAAATATCAATCTAAAAATTTGAGTGACTTTTACACTGCAATTGAAACAGAGTGGAACAATATTTCAATAGAACAATGTGTAAAGCTAATTGATTCAATGCCGCAGAGATGTGCTGTAGTCATTAAAAATACCGGTTACCCCACAAAATATTAACTTTTAAAGAATTTATTGTTACTTATATTAACATAAATCGAAATAAGTCTTAAATTAATGTCCGCAGCAAATACAACATTGGAAGTTTCATGCGCATTCTGCCAAACATTGTTTATGTTTTGAAAGAGTCTAGGTTGCTCGTAGATAGAGTGCGAATATACATTGAAGAGCAAAAGTGAACACACATACGATATTTTTACAAAAATGTATTTTTATTTAATATTTGCATATAGAATAAAAAAAAACAAAATACATAGTATTAATTACAATACTTCAGCTTTCCAAAAAAATTTGAACAATCATCAGAGCATGGGTGCTTAAGTTTGAAGAGACTGGCTCGACGATGGATAAACCAAAGTCGGGATGACCAAGAAAGAAAATATCCGTATTGAAATGGCGTCCATCGGAAACTACGTGTCGCGCAGTGTTCAGAAATTTTACTTCTCGTTTAGAAGAGTGCCGCGTGCGTGAAGGTTCATATTTAGATGATATTATTTTTAAGAAATAATTTCCTGATGTCTGTACTTTAATAATAATAATAAATTTTTTAAATAGACGTTTTCTTTGTTTTTTTATAAACATCTTAAGGGATTAGGACACAGTAACAAGTGGGGAAAATATAAGATTTTTAAACAACAGTATAGAAAAAAGTGAATGATCGGTTAATATAAGATTTTGTATTTCAGTTTACTATATTATGAACTATAAAAGGATGCTTGTAATATTTAAAAAATAATTTGTTCTTATGCCTTTCGTCGTCTTTGCTCGGAATATCTTTTCTTCCAGATGGCCAACTGGTATACAGGATTCCTACAAATCGAATTAACTAAATCAAAAATCCCAAAAATGTCATAAACTGTGATATATTCTCTAGGCATTCAAGATCCCACATTCCAATTTTTGTGAAAATTAACAAAATGGCAGATATTTTAAATTTAATGACTGCATTTCGGTAGAAAATTTGTTAACTTTTTATTTATATTTAACAAAATAATGAGAAAATGAAATAAAATCGATCGTCAATGCCTACTAGACATTATAATGAAGATAACTGTAAAATTTTAATGCAATTGCTAAGGTAGAACTCGAGATATCTTGTAAACCGTTTTGAAAAACGCAACTCTGAGAAAAACGCGTTTAAAGTTTACGAATGTAATTTTTCTCGCAGGTATACGAACTCACTCTCAAAACGGTACTTCGAAAAATAATTTGTATTGAAGCCTGAAATCCATGTAAAACCTTTTGCATTCTGTTCTCAAGACTTGAAACTACTATTTAAGACAAAAAAATTTTCGATTTTCTTCAAAATATCACTGTGTCCTAACCCCTTAAAAAGAAAATTTCTTTTGGGACACCGTGTACTATTATGTAGGGAATAACGAGTAGCAGCGAGTAGTGCATTAAAAATATGCGATCCCATTAAAGAAAACAAAGTTGACCTTCATATGACCATACGCTACGCGTCCACATAGAAAAAAGTTGTCTCCATCAAAAAGTGTGCCCCTTGATACTGTTTAATTTTTGTCTGAAACATCTTTTAGTATCATCGAGGGTCGATGTAAATGGAACTATATAGTGGCAATTCAAATTGAATTTGAAAAAGAAAAGTATTGTTCATTCGTTGTAAGTCTGAGGGGAATACCCTTCTGTTATCAATATTGATCTTCTGCGTACGCGTAGATTTGGAATGAACTTCCTAGGGATATTACCCAAGTGATTCCTGGATTTTTATGCGATTTTGTATGGTATAGGACTGCCAAGAATATTTTCACAGCCTATGGTTACATACCGGGTCATTCGCGAGTAACAGAACATCTAAATAGCCTCGTTAAGTTTGAAGATAGAAGAAAATGGTGATTGATTGATTTAAAACATTTTTTACATTGATTATAAACATTTAAAAAAATGTTCTGATTGTTGCAGTTTTCAAAGTCAGTTTTCAGAAGGTCATCGATGATTTTTGAATGGCATCATATATTTTTAACTTCGTAGTGTTGGAGCTGATGTCAAGACAAGTTCAAAACTGTTGTACACTATGATCTTGCAACCAAGAATTCTGAAATAATTCACTGCCATGTGTGCTATTAGATAGAACAGAAAAAACAAAGCATAATTCACTAAAATCACAAGTTCACCCTATAAGTACCCTTGTGGTAGAGTTGAAACTTGAAACTTGTCACAGAGAGTTTTTTTTGGGAACCCTATCGAATGGTGTGACCCAAAATCGATTTGGTTTGGGGATTCTAATCACCATCTGATCCGGCTATACTGAGTTCGGTATGTTCCATTATCAGAAACAGTTGGCTTTTCGACGTATGTTTACTAAGGCTTTTTCTTATTGTCAGTACATTGTGCCCTAGTACCATACAAATATTGAATGATTTGTTTTGACTACCCTGTATATCGAATGTGATTCTACAGAAACATAACGTGATAGGCAATTCAAGGGATTTGATTTTTATAGATCCCACTGTTGGCATAAAGGTGGATTTCTCACACATTACATGCAGTCATATCTTTGTACCGCAAAAATGTTTATCGCACTTGAATCAACATAAATGAATCATTCCATTACTATCAATGACAAATATACTAGTGGAATTAATTCTGGACACTTTTAAATTTTTACTTAAATTTCGCATTTATTTAATATACAGGGTGTTCATTTGAAAACTTTCCAACCGAATATCACGAAGAGTATGAAAGATATTAAAAAAGTGTAAAACACGTGTCCAAAGATTTCGAGGCGGAAAGAGGGGGACAGTATCGATTTTTTATTTGGGTGGCGTTTTCAAGGTCATTTGAGGGTCAACTTGTTTTTTTCAAATGGAAACCTATATTTTTTATTATGGGATGTCATTGTACGTAAAAAGACCAGCAATTTTCGTAGGATACTTCCATTTTATCCGCGCACTAGTTTCGGAGATATTTAAAGGGAAGTAGAGTAGAGGTCATACTTATACTGCGAGAAAGTTTGTAATTTCTTTATAACCATAACAAATTTTCAAAATGTTCTCCGTTGTTTTCTAAACAATAATACAGATGATTCTCAAATTCTGAACAAACATTTTTGAAGGTGTCTGTTGGAATAGCTCTACATTCCTGTACAATTCTGCGACGCAAATCGTTGACGCTTCCTGGTTGTGTTTTATAAACAACAGACTAACTGTCCCCACAAAAAATATCGACTGGAGTTAAATCTGGTGATCTTGGTGGTCACTCAATAACACCTCTTCTACCGATCCATCTTAGTGGGAATCAATTGTTTAACCACTGGCGAACTGGTAAAGTGTAATGCGGGGGAGCACCAGCATGTTGGAAGTACAAAAGTTCTTCATTTAACAAAAAATCGCCGTTCTCATTTCTTTGGTTTTCAAGACTTTCTGTTATAAGTGGATCAATGATGTCGTCCAGTAAATTTAGATACAGATTGCCATTCAAATTTTCTTGGAAAAACAGAGGACCTATAATAGCATTTCCTAAAATGCCTGCACAAACATTTATTTTTTCTGGCCATTGAGTATTACTTTCTCTAATAAGATGTGGATTTTCGTCACTCCAATAACGACAGTTATGACGATTTACAGCATCATTTAAGAAAAAAATGCGTTCGTCCCTAAAACAAATGTTTTTAATTAGATTAGGAGTGACGTTGATCATATTTGTTAATTTCTCACAAAACTCGATGCGCCTGTCAAAGTCATCTTCCAATAACTTTTGATGCAACTGCATTTTATAAGGATGAAACTTGTTATGTTTAAGTAATTTGTGCACAGATCCCACTGATACACCATTCACCATTGAAACTTGCCCAATTGAACTAATAGGATTCACAGTAAACTGTCCTATAATTTCGATTTGATCAGCTTCTTTTATGAATTTTGGCTGGTTTCTTTTTAAATTTGTCACCGATCCTGTTTCCTTAAACTTTGTAACTAATTGTAACACGTACGTATGAGAAACATGTGTATCAGGATGTCTCTCATTAAACGTAGCAGCAGTTCGACGAGCACACTCATCAGCTCCATAAATAAAAATTACTTCTACTCGTTCTTCTAAAGAATACATCATATTATACAATTAATTTTACTACGATATAGTATCTCTTATTACGATGATCCACACTTGACTAAATAGTACAATCTTATATTGAAAGACAGACAACATAAACAAGAGATCACTAGAGGACAATTTTGTTTTCAAACAGTACGTGCTAGTACAACTGGAAAACATCAACGATTTGCGTCAAAGAATTTTACACAATAATATGCGTCGCTCTACTTCTCTTCAAATATCTCCGAAACTAGTGCGCGGATAAAAAAAAGTATCCTACGAAAATTGCTGGTCTTTTTGTGTACAATAAGATTCCATAGTAAAAAATATAGGTTTCCATTTGAAAACTGCCCCCCTTTTTCCCCCTCGAAATCCTTGGACACGTGTTTTACACTTTTTTAATATCTTTCATATTTTTCGAGATATTCGGCTAGAAAGTTTTCAAATGAACACCCTGTATAATCATTTATATTTTATATTCTAATCATTTTTTTCTAATTTTAGGGCGTCGCGTCGCTAATATAAATAAATCAGTAAACAGACCATTTGCAGCCATACTTTTAATATACAATAAAAATTACAATTCCAACACGTTTCGAGGTATTCGAAGCCATTTTAATCGTTATTCATACTTTTAAAAATTTTACTAATGTGCTCACTTCTGAAAACACAATGCCTGACAATGAAGTATAAACATTATAGATTACAATAAATATATTACGGTATCAATTTAGCATAGTAGAATATATATTTTTTGCACAAATATGAAATAAAGAATATTTTTATTCAAAGTGTTCAGAATTAATTCCACCAGTGTACAGCAAACAAACCACTTTTAGAACAGCTCTTTGCAGTAAGTAAACCCTCTAAAATTAGTTTCAATAATATCGAACTACAGAATTTTTATAAAACTCGTATCTCTACAATTTCAATACGAAATATACATTTTCTTCGAATGTTCGGAGATTTTCAATTCTTTTAAACATCTTTGCATAATCCGAAAAATCTGAAAAAATTTCAGTCATGTGTACTATTAGGTAGGATATCTATGAATTTTTTCGTAATTGTTTGTTGAGCATGACTAAAAATCAATTTGGTTTGGGGGTAGTTTTCAGCATCTCTACTACTTTCACCTAGTAATTTCCAGTATTAATGCACAAAGTCCACAGTCTGGTTATCATACTTTTGGTAATAGTTCTATTGATAATCTTACTTAAGGAGTTAGGACACAGTGATATTTCGAAAAAAATTTCTTTTTTCTTAAGTAGTAGTTTCAAGTCTTGAGAACAGAATGCAAAAGGTTTTACATGGATTTCAGGATTCAATATAAATTATTTTTTTAAGTACCGTTTCGGGAGTGAGTTCGTATACCTGCAAGAAAAATTACATTCGTAAACTTTAAACGCGTTTTTCTCAGAGCTGCGGTTTTCAAAATGGTATCTCTATAAAGATATCTCGAGTTCTACCTTAGCAATTGCATTAAAATTTTACAGTTATCTTCATTATAATGTCTAGTAGGCATTGACGATCGATTTTATTTCATTTTCTCATTATTTTATTAAATATAAATAAAAAGTTAACTTTTCTACCGAAATGCAGTCATTAAATTTAAAATATCTGCAATTTTGTTAATTTTCACAAAAATTGGAATGTGGGATCTTCAATGCCTAGAGAATATATCACAGTTTATGACATTTTTGGGATTTTTGATTTAGTTAATTCAATTTGTAAGAATCCTGTACACCAGTTGGCCATCTGGAAGAAAAAATATTCCGAGCAAAGACGACGAAAGCGATAAGAACAAATTATTTTTTAAATATTACAAGCATCCTTTTATAGTTCATAATATAGTAAACTGAAATACAAAATCTTATATTAATCGATCATTCACTTTTTTCTGTACTGTTGTTTAAAAATCTTATATTTTCCCCACTTGTTACTGTGCCCTAAGCTTTTAACTCTTTCATTATCTAATGACTAAACAAACTTTGTCTGGTGACAGTATATTATCACGTCTCTCTGTGTAATCTTCCCATGTTACAATGTGTTACAGCTCGCAAACCCGAATGCGGGTCAGCTCAAGCACCATAAAAAGGTAAAGCTGATTACCCTTGTTCATAACCGTACGTCCAGACTCAATTACATACCTACCGACTTCTTCATAAACTTGCGGATGCACACGAATTTTGCCGAATTTTGCAGGAGAATATTGATTACGTGAACCGATAGGGAGAAAAATTCGACTCGGTCGTTACACGGTATTTTAGCATTTCTAACGAAATAAATAGTTGAATATTAACCCTTTGTACTCCTTTGTCGAGTGTGACTCGACATCAGAGAAAGAAAAATGTAAAGGAAACGGGTTTTTATATGTATTTGGTTCTTCCTTTATTTATTTAATTTCTTATTTTCTAGTTAAAAACAAATATAAGTTCCACAAACATAAATTACAACAAAGTTTGAGAGCTATATTTAATATAATTAGTAAACAAAATTGTTTATAAAAATGCCAAGATTGATTTTATTTAGACTTTGTGCGGCTCCTATTATAATACGTGCTCTACTAAGGATATTTATACAATCAATTCTTATAAAATCATTTTTATTATTTCAATAGTTGTAAAATCATAAATCTGGAACCGGTCATTTTGATCGGTGGTGGTAGGTTTAGTGTTAAAATAAGTACAGTAAACCCCTTACTGTACCCCTTTACTGTCCAACAGCCGTGTTTTGCACGGACAGTGATTGAACCCCGCCACTATTTTTGATTTATGACTGTGTCTACCGCGCCGACCGCGCCGAGCGAGATTTCAATAGAGAGCCGAACATAGAGAAGGACAGAATGATATACGGATCGCGTGACCGAAGCGTTGGCAGGCAGTGGAGTAGGTAGGCACTGAACAGTGATCGTGCCCACGAACTGTTTACTGTAGCAGTCAAGGAACTGTTCTTTGAAGTAAATTTCATACAAAACACTTAAAATAGTAGGGAACTGTTGGCAATAAAATTGAAAAATAATTCGGAGTGCAAAGGGTTAACCTCTTGTTGTATCATTTTCTTTACAGTTACAGTGATTAATCTTCGTTCTGTGTACTGCGATTCTAACGTTAACTGTGTACAGGGGTGTAATTGCACCCCACACATTTTTTGTGTGAAATGTTAAGAAAAAAATGATAGAATAAATTCACAATAAAAAAATAGTACATGTATGTTTCCAAAAACTGTTTTTTGTATAGAGAATATCGAGGTGCACGTGTACCACAATACACAGTTAAGGGGACATTACACTTTCTCGGGCCAGAAAAATCGACTTTCCAGAAAGTATCCTATATTGGAAAGTATCATATTTCAATAACATTCTCTGAAAATTTCAGAGGAAAATTCGAAATACTTTCGAAGTTATAGACGATTATAGCAGGCATGGCTGATTGAACGTAAGTAGATTTTATATGTGAAAATTCGTTTGTCAAAACTTTAAACGCGTTTTTCTTAAAACAACTTTTTTGTAATCGGTGAGCATGATAACTTAAAAACCATTTAACCGATCGGTCTGAAATTTTAATATGTTCTTCTACACAACAATAGCTCCACAACTATAGACTGGAATAAATAAGATTGGTTAATTTTTCCTCAAATTTTAACGTTTTTTTACGAAGAAAATGCTATTTTTGAGACCACCAACTTTGGAGATCCACCATTTTGTGAATTTTGCTCGAACAAAATAATCGTAGTCTATACTGGGGCCATAGTCATACTTTTTCTAAGGATAATTCTTTTTTTTCAAACGTTCCAGTGAGCCGCAATTGTGCACGCCAGAAGATCAAAATTTTTTAATGACTTCCATGAGGCTGCAAAAAACCCCTATAAAAAATCATTTACAAAATTATATAAAAATTTTTTAACGTATTTGAAGACTTAAGATATATGTCAAAAAGATTACGGACTCAAAAAATGTTTTTTCATTACTTTATCAGTCCCATAAAAATTATTCAAATTCTCGACCGAGAAAGTGTAATGTCCCCTTAAGCGCAAGTTCCTATTAACCTCTTGCCGTATTTTGACGAGCCAGACTCATGATGAAGGTTTTTAACAAAGTCTGATGTTACGCGTTTCTTTTTAGATGAGATAAAATTTTATTCGTTTGTAATCAATATTTAAGCTTTAAAATAAATGTAGCCAAACAAAAAATATACATTTTCTTTTTCCTTCTACGACATTTTTTTGGATAAAGATGTTTTGATCACTGTAACTGCAGAGAAAATGGTACGGGAAGGGGTTGAAGCCTTACTATTACATTAAAATTCACCAATATTAATGAAATTTGTTGGAATCTTCCGTGAAACATATCAAAGATAGCATTCCAAGAAAATCTTTGGAAATTTTCCATTCGTTAACTTTTTTTCCGTTTTTATCAGCCTGGGGTGTGTTTGCACCCCAGGTGCAAAGGTAGAAGAGAAAAGAAATTTTTTATTTTTTATATGGCTACATGGTAGATATTGATTACAAACGAATTTTATTTCAATTAAAAAGGAAAGCGTAACATTCATATTTATTAGACTATTCAAAATCTTCATGACGAGTGTGGCTCGTTAAAATACGGCAAGGAGTTAACCTTTCGCTGCATTTTGTTGACTCTAACGAGTATTTAAAAATTTGTTACATGACGCCAAATTATTGGGTACGGTAGGTATAGTTGATTATTGTTTACTTCCTAAAATTTGAAAACACCAATAAATAATATAAAGAAGTCTAATTAGTCAGCATATTATGTTAAGACTGTTAAGATACGTTACTGGAATAACGTTTTAATATTAAGTACATTTATAATTGATTAAAACAGATATTTGTCGGAACAGTATACAAAATATTGTAAAAATGTATGACCTTATATATTGTATTATTACTAGACTTCGGATTTTATGCATTTATAACAAAAATGAGCAAATGCAATTTAAAACAGTGAAAATATTAGACTTTAAGACTTTATAACGACTTAAAATAAAGACTTTAAGAGTACAGTAAAGTCGCGTTATTTCTCAGCGACCGCCTACCCCCTCCACTGAGGGGCAACGCTGCAGGGGCCAAGAAGCTCGAGCTGCCTCGATCTCCGAGCAGTGTAAAGATGCCGCGTAATCTGATCTCGGCTCGGGTATATCGATGTGAACCACTACTAATCCAATTACAATTACGATTTTCCAAAATCCAATTACGATTTTCACCAACTTATTTCTAGTATTTCTCTGATTAAAATGACACTAAACACGATATAATTTCAACTGTATTTAGTGGTTTAATTGACGATGAAAGTTTCGGGCGCAAGGAGTGACAGCGCGAACCGTGTTTACATGTTGTCCTTTTCTACGTTCGGCTTCCTTTGTACTTTCGGCGCGGTCGGCGCGGAAGACTAAATCATAAAAGAATAGTGTCTCTACACGATATTTTTCCGTGCAGAACACAGCTGTTTGCAAAGTAACGCGACTTTACTGTATTAATATATTATATTCACCACATTAAAATTATTAATGAAGAATATAAATTTATATTTAGCTTCTGCATCTTGCAATTGATGCACAAACTTTTTATTTTGCATAAACATCCGGAGTCTAATTATTACTATTATTAGACTCATGTATTATTTATGTTTACATTTTTCGATGCTTACTGCAAAAATACACAATTTATTATTCTGTATAAAATCAGATAGATGTAAATCAATTTATTAATGATATTGTTATGCACATTTCAAATTGATGCAATCAATTTTCCAATATTTCCTATTTACACATCTACGTGACTTTCTGATTTAAAATAATTAACTAATGTCGTTTACTTTATATTACATTTTCCTTTTTCTAAACGTTTTATTAAGTGGTAATTTTGTTATAGACTGTACGACATGGAAAAGTAATTCCTAAATAGGTGTATCTCAATTCAAAAACGAATGGATGCTATAACGAAGAGATTCTAGAACCAATTAGTTCGTTCTAGCATACCGCACTGTATTCTCGCCACCGTACATGTATAGTGCTCTCAGCGAGAAATCTAGTCATTTATGAAATAATTGAATTTCAAACCGCTGCAGCTCCGTGTTTCCCGAAAAATATTCAAAAATTATATCTATGCATTTCTCTATTTGATAAATATACAGAATGTGTCACTGGTTTATAACAAATTTAACAAAATTATACATTGTTTATTATATCCTGATTGTTTCTATGTGAAATGAAAATCTTTTACCGTACAGTTAGATTTGACCTCGGACTCCCATTTTTTAAAATAAATTTTAGAATATTCAGGAAATTATGAATTACATTGTTCAACCCTTACAATACAGGGTAGCCATTATAAAGCATTACAGACGAATATCTCCAAAAATATTGATTATACTCGAAAATGCTTCAGATGAAAATTGTTCAGTACCGAGGGGGGCATCATGTGGTGGGACTTTTATTTTTCCCAGTGGACACTCCAAAGTGAAGTGAAGGTCAACTTTCTTTTTTTAGATGGAATGATATGTTCTTTTATCCACCATCAAATAGTGCGTTTTAAGATGACTTCAACGACCTATGACTCAAGGTCATTCAAGGTCAAACTTGCAGGGAAGTGCAGAAAAGGTATGATCGTTTCATTTGTACTTTAGTTGGTGCCTTCGAACTTTCACACCAAATCAATAACATGTGTTCAATATCAGCATTGCTCAGGACTACACCAAAGTCATTATCGATAAAATGAAAACAAACGTATTTATGTATTACTGTGCTTTTCTGCAAGATACTCAGTTTAGATTCATTACTATTTGGGCTAAGATATACTTCGCTGAACGATAGTACTTAAATAAGTGGTGAAAATGGAAATGTATCAAAATTGTTTTGATATGTTTATGGTACTAGAAGAATTCAGGAAAAATTACAGAATGGCTACTAATTTGTATGCAGAACGCTATCCAAATCGCCATCAAAATCGCATATGGCATTTAAAAGACTAGAACAGCGTTTTCCTGCGACGTGTGAAAACATGAAAGTCAGAATACGCGAAGCTTGTGCTAAGATAAATGTTGAAATGTTGATCAAAGTTAGAGAATTATTTAAACAAAGAATTGTTAAGTGCATTGAAGTATGAAGTAATCATTTTAAACACATACTATAAATTAAAGTACAAATAAAACGATCACACCTTTTCTGCATTTCCCTGCAAGTTTGATCTTGCATGCCCTAGAGTTATAGGTCATTGAATTGATCTTAAAACGCACTATAGTAAATGCCCCTTTACAGTCCGGATTCGTGGGTACGATCACTGTTCAGTGCCTACCCACTCCACTGCTCTTCTGTCCTTTTCTATGTTCGGCTCTCTATTGAAGTCTCGCTCGGCGTGGTCGGCGCGGTAGACGCAGTCATAAATCAAAAATAGTGTCCGGGTACGATCACTGTCCGTGCAAAACACGGCTGTTGAATAGTAAAAGGGCGTTTACTGTATTTGATGGTGAATAAAAAAACATATCATTCCACTTAAAAAAAGAAAGTTGACCTTCACCTCACCTTGGAGTGTCCACCGGAAAAAATAAAAGTCCCATCACATGATGTTCTCCTCGGTACTGAACAACTTCCATCTGAAACATTTTTGGGTGTAATCAATATTTTTTGAGATGTTCGTCTGTAACGCATTATAATTGCCACCCTCTATAAATGAATATCCAATATTTTCTACAGCGTTCACTAAGATTATTATTTCTTATGGTTTTTGAAAATTAACTGAACACAATGTAGCACAATCTTACCACAACTCAGCACTACTGTTAACATTATTTAATTCAATAAGTGGGGGGCTAACTTCTAGGAGGAAGAGAAAGTGCTGTTGATATTCCCACAGAAAGCGTACGGTGTGAAGATACCATTAGGTTCTGAGTAGAGTACGATCGCCTGACTCAAATTTGCTCGAGATCATGCACTCTGAAGCGCAGCTAATTGGGGAAACGTACATTCAATTGGGGAAAGTAAATTTCAGCCGTTTAATCCTAATGGAATTTAAAGGGTTTGTCGAGAAGAAGGAACAAGATTTAATGTTCGCTATTAATCTGCTACTTTAAAACTTGGAGAAAGCGATGTAATAGTTTGTGGATCTTTCTCTACACACAGTATTGGTTCCTTAACCTCATGCCGCATTTTGACGAGCCAGACTCGTGATGAAGATTTGAATGAAGTCTAACAAATATGAATGTTACGTGTTTCTTTTTAGATGAAATAAAATTTGATTCGTTTGTAATTTATAGACTGTGTATGTTTATGCAATTTTCAATTTTTGCAGGCAAATTTTGAGAACGTGGAATCATGTAAAATCTTGTTTTCAGTGGTAGTCTTTGTAGATCCAAAATAAATAAAAATCGTACCAAATTCTGTGGAATTTTATTTTCGAGCATCTTTTGAACATTTTTGGAAGCCATGAATGCATAAAGATCCGCAGTCTAGTAATTAATATTTAAGCATTAAAATAAATATGTTGTCATACAAAAAATATAAATTTTCTTTTCCCTCCTAGACATTTTTGGGGATAAAGACATTTTAATCACTGTAAACTGTAAAGAAAATGATACAGCAAGGGGTTAATATCTTGTGGGAGTTAGTTTCACTGGTTTTTTGCATCAAAATTGACTGAGTTATGGACAATTCCTGATTTTTGTGTTTTGACATTATTTATTATGTTGAATCAGTCAATTTTGAATAGTGAAATCACATGGGATAAAAATATTGATTCTTTAAAAATGTTACTTTTAGTACGTACATTTAATACATACTGGAAAATGATATACAGGGTGTCTTACCTAATTTTGACATCTTCATTCATTCGCTATTGTTACTCGTAGCAACAAATGTTTCAGAGTAAATTTAATGGTATCGAGTGGGGCATATTTTGGTGTTATTAACTTTTTGGGAGTGAACATATGAAGGTCATTCGAGGGTCGACATCTTTTTTTTTAATGGAATGATGTATTTTTTAATACATCAATGGATGTAGCTCGACATTAGTCATAAAAAAGTATTATCCTACTTGTATCGAAAAGTTAATAGTTTAGGAAATATTTCAATTGCAATATATTTTAGGAAATATTTCAAGTTGACCTTCATATGACCTTTAACGCGTTCACTCACGAAAAAACTAATGATATCAAAATATGCCTCACTCAGTACCATTAAAATTTTACCATCAATAAATCTATTTCAATAAAAGTTGCTAGCTTGCAAAAACTACTGTTGGGTTTAGAATTTACTTAAAACATTAATTTTCTCGTGATTCAATTATCTAATTTAGAAATGATATTCTATGTCTATTCTATTCTATATATATATCTCAGAATACTGGACAAACATGATTATGTGAAAATTATTGGGACATAAATACTGACACATATATTGCAAATGATATGAAATAATCAAAAAACGTACTTCTAGTGTTGCTGACATGTTAGATTAAAAAGTGTTGTATTAAAATAATATATTGTGTGTATTATCACATTTCAATTTACATAAAAATTGTATCGCGTATTGACGGTTTAAATTAAAAAGCGTTCTATTAAAATGATATACACATGTTAGCTCCTTTTTTATCCAATATTACAAAACTTTCATCGCGTATTGACGATTTAAACTAAAAAGCGCTCTACTAAAATATATGTTAGCTCCTTTTTTATCCAATATGATAAAAATTGTATCATATATTGACATTCTAGATTAAACAGTGTTCTATTAAAATGTTATACAATATACATACAACAGAAATAATAAAAATTATTTCCGTCGACTTCTAAACATTTGTTGACACGATTATGAAAATCTGTGGCGTTACAGCAATATTACAATAAATTCGATGTAGATCTCTCTGTTGTAGCTATTTCGTTATTCACATCAAGTCCTAAAAATTTAGTAAATCTTTGCAACTCAAGGTCACGCGAAGATCATGACATTGTAGGTCATTGGCATTCTTAAGGAATAGAGGTTCCAAAATATAGCATACACAGGGTGTCTCACTTAAGTGTGACTGCCAGAATATATTCCTTAATTTTGACAAAGTAAACTATTTTTTATGTGGTTAGTTGATTTATGTGGTTTATAGTTGTTTTTTTTAAATGTTGTTTTTTCTCGTAGTTTTCAAGGGCATCGATGTCTTTACTTGAAGAACCACATATATTTTCGTGTTGCAACGCGTAGCTTATAAAAAATACATTCGAATATGCACTGTGGCATGAGCTTCAAATGACCTTGAACTCCGAAGATGAAGGTCAAACTTAAATTTCGTCTAAAATTGCCTTCTGCGGCGATACATTGCTTGAATTGAACCAATGTAATAAAAATATATAGTTACGTACAGAAAACATCGATGATTTTGAAATCTCGAACAAAAAAAACTTGATGAAACAATTATTCTCACAATAATGTGTCCCCTCGAACTAAATGGTTTGTGCTTTTGGCATTCATCAGTCCTATTAGCATCGTAACAGACGAAGTGCGCCATCCTGTATAAATTACTGACCAAAATGCACATTTTCTTCCGATATCACGTGGAAGCAGAAAGAAACATGGAATGTCCTGACTGTAAGATACCTGACGAATAGACTGCGGATTTTATTCATTTATGACAAAAACGAGTAGGCGAAATTTCAAATGGTAAAAAGATTAAAAGAATTTCGGAACATTAATGTGTTATTTTGAACTTATTAAAATGATTACAGCAAGAAAGGAATTTGTATGTGGTACGTGTGCCTGACAATTGATGAAGACAATTTTTCTTTTGCATAAAGATCCGCAGGCTACTGATGAATAAGTACGAGTAGGAGAGACCGGGGCTAGTTGACTAATCGGATCTTTATGCATTTATGGCTTATGAAAATCTTTAAAAAAGAATAGAATATCAAATTCGACAGAATTTCGTAGAATTTTTATTTGTTTTGGATCTACGAAGGTTGTTTCAATTAAAAAAAGAATTTTATTTCATTCCACTTTCTTCAAATATGTCTACAAAAATTGGAAAATGCATAAACATCCGCAGTCTACTAATGAAGTTCGTCGACTAATCCATTCTAATGGCAATATGTACTACAAAGTAGATGATGCTGCTTTCCGCGATATTGAAACATAAGAATAACTAGCTCACCATGTACAGTAAACGCCCTTTTACTGTCCAACAGCCGTGTTTTGCAGGGACAGTGATCGTATCCGAACACTATTTTTGATTTATGACTGCGTCTACCGCGCCGACCGCGCCGAGCGAGACTTCAATAGAGAGCCAAACATAGAGAAGGACGGAATGGGCGTTGGCAGGCAGTGGAGTGGGTAGGCACTGAACAGTGATCGTGCCCATGAACCCGGACAGTAAAGGGGCGTTTACTGTAATGTGTTGGCGTGACCGAAACTTGCGTGTTATACCAATAAGAGTAAAAAATCTAAAAACATCGGCGGTAAGTAAATATTTTTGTTAATATTTTGCCTACAAATCATCATCTGATTCACTACAGTACATATGTATGAACAAATAAAAATTTAAGTATTGTTAATACTATTATTTTTTCTTAACCACTTAAAAGTAACTGTTAAGTCAACTAATCCCATCAGATATGTCAACTAACCCCACAACCGGGGTTTGTTAACTTATTGCTCTCTCTAATCTAAATTTGATTAAAACTACAACTAGGTTCCATCGAAGCAATTTTCAAAATTAAATTTGTATACCCAACTCAATGTGCAAACTTTTGGTGTACAACAAGTCAGCAGAATACTAATGGTTCATTGGTAAAAATTAAATATGTTAAAAGTTAGTCAACTAGCCCCGGACTCCACTAATATTTGTTTGCCCGGGTGTCCGAGTCTCTCACGATGAACAGCACCAGTAACAATGCATCGGAAAAGAGACACACAGATAGAATAGAAGAGACTCACCTCGCTGCGAGCCAAGCTGTAAATGGAACTTGCACTCTCGAAGGAACTTCCTTCAGCGGCGGTTGCTGTCGCCGAGGCGGACGCAGCGGCGCTGGACGTCTGCGGTGGCCTCGACCAGGAACTGGTCGTTGCCGAAGTGCCGGTTGTGGTCCCAGTCTCGGTGGAGGTGTTGGCAGTGACGTAGTCCTCGGAGGTCTCGGACAGGTCGGTGTTTGTTCGACCACCCGAGTCTGTCCTCGCGAGGCTCAAACCGAACTCGCTCGACGATTGCGACTGCGGTTGCGACAACGGCGGACCAGGACTCGGTCGACGGAATGCGCTCCTTGGTCTGCCATTGCTCGGAGTGGTGGACGATTCGACGCTGAGAAGTAATTGTCTTTAAAAATCGCTTCAAGCTTTACATCACGCGTTTCTACGAGCCCACTTTCTATGATCTCATAGTATTGATGAACCATGGGTATTTATAGCGCGCATGATGGGCTTTGTGCAAGTCCCTATGTCTCTTTACACACTAGACCGCACTAGCGTCGTCGCGCCGCCGTGCCTCCCGCGCCGTTTTGGTAGTTTCAGTGGAAATGGGCGCCGCTGTGCTGTTGCCGCTGGTGTGCGCGTCCCCATTCAAACTACAGTAATCGCTCGTTCGTTGTCCAGAAGCCGTGTTTTTCAGTGACAACGAGCCTGCCCGGACACTATTTTTGATTTATGACTGCGTCTAGAGTATCGCGCCGACCGCGCCGACCGCGCCGAGCGAGACTTCAATAGAGAGCCGAACATAGAGATGGACAGAATGAAACACGGATCGGGTGGCCGAAGCGTATCGCCGTCGCCGGACAGATCTGAGTCCCGCGTGTTTCATTTTTACAGACACTAT
>CM052250.1:11705515-11723119 GCA_028455795.1 Lasioglossum marginatum | reverse complement strand
CGGAATTATATCATATTTGGTATGATTTTGCATTAGAAAAATGCCACGAATATGATATAATTCCGATGATATTTACTTGTAATAGGCGATTAAAGTTTCGAGCGCAAGGAAGGATAGCGCATGGGAAAGAAAGAGACGCGGAGAGTCGCAGTCGGCGGCATAGTACATATTGCATTGTGAGGACGCGCGAGCCTTTGAACTGTGCCGCCGACTGCGACTCTCCGAGTCTCTTTCTCTCCCATGCGCTCGAAACTTTAATCGCCTATTACAAGTAAATATCATCGGAATTATATCATATTTGGTATGATTTTGCATTAGAAAAATGCCACGAATATGTCAATAACAGTTCCATAAAAAAATAATGAAAAATAAAGAAGTTAGAAATTCAGATTAGTTATGTTTACACTTCTCAGCGACCGAGGCCTCTTGAGCTCGGCTATCCTTCTCTACGTTCGGCAAAAGTCAATGAATGTCCCTTGGCAGACCCGTGCTGGGGACTTATATCGATAAAATACTGTAGTTTCTATTTCTTGCAATCGATGAAGACAATTTTTATTTTGCGTAAAGATCCGCAGTCTAGTTATAAGGCTTTGATGGCATATACAGGGTGTGTCCGTTAAGTTATGTCACCATTTTTTAGGCATTTCCAGTAGTGCAATTAAAAAATGTTTTAGACAAAAGTTTCTCAGTACTTGGTGAGCTACATGTTCGCATATTCTTAAATCTGAAAAAATGTTTTCTACGTAAAAAAGTAAAGGTCACCTTGACTTTTTTAAATGGCACCATATGTTTTGGACATCATAGGATTCTTTCTGACGTCGAGACTAATTTAACAGTATTACATTATGACCTTGAAATGACCTCAAACTCGGAAATCTTCTGCAAACGTAATTTTAATGAAAAATTATTTCTTACAATATAAATCAAGTTATATCAGATGTTCGAACTGCGATCCATCTTCTACGATACAGATCTCCGCTCTTTGTATTAAACTTTTCGTTGTCGCCATAATTAGGGCGTCTCGGTTTATGTTATTACATGCAGTTGTTATGCGATTTCGAAGTTCTTGAACATTATTGATGGCTGTATCGTATACAACGGATTGCAGATATTCCCAAAGATAAAAATCCAATGGAGACAGATCCGGAGAACGCGGTGGCCAACAAATTGGACCATACGTTCCTATCCAACGATTTCTAAGTTGCAATATGGCAATCAATAGATCCAACGGTTACTTCTAAGTTAGTTCACTCAATGGAAAACAAACTTAGGGCCGTTATAAAAACAAACGATGGGCCAACTTCCTATTAAAACTTTAAATTATCCAATTTAAATAACTATTAAATGTTTCGTTCGAATACTTTTGTGTGTCACTTCTAGTATGTGTTTATAATAAATGTATTGTAAAAACGCTATATATTGTTGAATTATTTTCTAGTGTTACTTATGTAGTCTTAAGACCCACCCCTTTTTATATGTGGCAAATTACATCAAAAACTTCAATGTAACATACATATTTCATTAGTTGAATGTTAGAATTGTAAACGTTCGAATACTTTCGTGTATGAGTGTAATTTAGCAATGTTAACATTAATTTTTGAAGCTAATTTTTATAGTTCCTTGTAGTTTGAACTATTACCTAACGATATCACCAATCACATCATCAATATTCTTTACTTCGAAAAATGTTCCTATGGCCAGCTTTTCGGCGTTTAGGAACACTGTGCGTCGCGTCGTGCACTGTGCTTGTGGAAATTGGTATATTTGCTGGTTCGGCAGTCAATGCGATGCACCTTATTCCAAAGCCATTAGAGGTTTGATGCGACAAAGTAATGAGATGCTACTTGCCTCTTCGGGATGATCGTCGTGGAGCGGAATGATCCTGAGCAGGGACAGGTCCTCTGGCGTCGAGGAGAATTGGACGGGTGCTCTGACGGTCCTGCCCCAGGGGTCCGGGTGATTCCTTCTGCACGTGTGAGGATAACAAGGTTCGCCGACTTCAGCGACGAGCTCGCGTCTCTCGATCCGGATTTTACCGTCGGAGAAGCTCTTTTGCAACGGCGGGAGCCTCCTCGGCGAATCGGACAATCGGTTCAGGAGAATTCGTGCATCAGGCGACACCGGTGCAGGTTTAAAGTCTATGAGGATTTCTTTGTCGTCCACGTCGATGGACCTCCGTTGACCTTCCGGCTGGAACAGACAAACCAAACGAATACTGAATTGAGGCGTTTAGTATCAAAACCAGCTCAATCCATTTTTATAAATTTTACAGAAGAGATAAAACATTTCACGCTCTGACCACTTAATTTTTCCAAAATTTATTTTCGTTTGGACAACCTCTGGTGTACGATTTCAAATCTTTTTTCTTTTTTAAATTAGCAGTACTGTCTATAAAAATAATTTGGATCGAGCTGGTTTTGAAAAAATGGGTCTTTTTTTCATTCTTCCTTTCAAATTTCAATTAAATCCATGTGGTATCTCAATTTTATGCCACGTATTAGCCTGTAAAATCAAAAATGTGAGTTGATTAATCTATTTATCATAATAATGTTGATGATTTATTGTTATTCTGAATATTCACAATAAAGAAAATGCCTAAATAAATTGACAAAAATCACAGGAAAAATCTCTTTAAAAAGTTATTAGTATACTACTGGTGGTAGGTAATGGAAAAAAATTAAACACTATTGGATTGAGCTGGGTTTGAGATAAAAACTGGTTTTTGACACCGGTTTTCGACCGGATTGAGCTGGATTTGTTCCAAATAGCTTTGTAACGCTTCAATTAGAATCTGTCATATGAATCTTTTGGCATCATTGAAACACAGTGGACTCTCCCGTATTCGAATAAGGTCAATGTTCCTATTTCTGATCATGTCCCGATTTCTGATCAGCGCGCATATTTCTTATTTAAGGGGTTAGGACACAGTGATATTTTCACAAAATCGAAAATTTTTTTGTCTTAAATAGTAGTTTCAAGTCTTGAGAACAGAATGCAAACGGTTTTACATGGATTTCAGGCTTCAATACAAATTATTTCGCGAACTACCGTTTCGGGAGTGAGTTCGTTTACCTGCGAGAAAAATTACATTCGTAAACTTTAAACGCGTTTCTCTCAGAGTTGCGTTCTTCAAAACGGTGTACAAGATATCTCGAGTTCTATCTTAGCGATTGCATTAAAAATTTTCCAGTTATCTTCATTATAATTATAATTAGGCATTGACGATCGATTTTTTTCAATTTTCCCATTACTTCGTTAAATATAAATAAAAAATAAGAAATTTTCTACCGAAATTCAGTCATTAAATTTAAAATGTCTGCCATTGTGTTAATTTTTACAAAAATTGAGATGTGGGATCGTCAATGCCTAGAAAATACATCACAGTTTATGACATTTTCGGGATTTTTGATATAGTTAATTCGATTTGTAGGAATCCTGTACCCCAGTTGGCCATCTGGAAAAAAAGATATTCCGAGCAAAGACGACGAAAGGCATAAGAACAAATTATTTTTTAAATATTACTAGCATTTTTTTATAGTTCATAATATAGTAAGCTGAAATACAAAATCTTATATTAATCGATCATTCACTTTTTTTTGTACTGTTGTTTAAAAATCTTGTATTTTCCCCACGTGTTACTGTGTCCTAACCCCTTAAGGGGGTAGACTCGTTTTTCCAGGATTGCAAGGGTGCGGAATGCGCCTTCTTATTTCTTGATAATGCAATGGGGTTTTTCAGTAGTCAAAAGTGCTACATAAAAGATAAATCTAGGTCGCGATCTCCCTCAAAAGTCCTATTTTTACGTTTACGAGGCGTGATTTGCACTATTTGGAAGCATACAGATGCGCATGTAGCTATTAGGTGTGCAAATAAGTTCTTTCACCTTTTTTCTCCAAATTCAAGATATTTTATCACATAAAATGTAATAAACTCCCAATCTTTCTGCCAATTCCTCTTGCATCTGGGTTGGATTTTCGTTGAGCAATTTCTCTAACTCACAACTTTTCACAGATGTCCCTATTTGTAATCTGATAATTTCAACGAGATGACCATAGAAATAAATAAGTATATTAATATCGTTATCAAAAAATTAATACTTATACTTTTAACGTACTTGATAAAATCCAAATTAATTTTATTTATTTTATCATTTCTTAGTTTATAAACGTGCCTGAAAGAATGAAAAAGCAAGAAGGATAAAGAAACTTAACGAAAAAGCAGCAATCCTCAAAAGAAGCAAACAAAGCAGTGATAAAATGTATTAAATATATGAAGTTATTCTTAGATTTAAGTTTCGTAATGTTCATTTCGGTTTTCATTATAAATATTTTTAAGTTTTGTAAATAAAAAGCATTTTTAAATTTTAAACAGTTTTACTTATTCGTATGATCCGACAAATTATTCTAAACGTATCAATCAGAATATATTATATTATACATCGTGCGTGGATATTTGAGCAGAAACTGGGACAAACTTGTGAGCAGAATAGGGACACTTCACACTTCCCATTAAGTAAACTATTATTAGGTTGGGGAAAAAGTTTCTTTGTATTTTAATGCAGAAATGAATCAAGCTTTTTTCATATTTTAAATGAAGTTTATAAAATCAAGTATGTGCCGTTTTGATCGACCACCTTTTGCCATTTTTGAGGTAAAACCATAATCCCGACACTGGAGAACTTATGTGATTTCTGGGCGAAAAACTGCGACACGTGATTTTCACAGTCCTCTTTTGAAGTCAATTTCACACCATTAAGAGAGTTCTGTAGAGACCGAAACAAATGGTAGTCTGATGGTGCAATATCAGGACTATACGGTGGAGATGCATCAAAACTTCCCTGCCAAGCTCTCTTAATTTTTGACGGGTCGCCAAAGATGTGTGGGATTTGGCATTATAATGATAGAAGACGACACCTTTTCTGTTTATCAATTCTGATCGCTTTCTCCCGATTGCTTGACGTAATCTTTCCAGTTGTTGACTGTAGAGGTTAGAATCAATCGTTTGACCGGATGGCAGCAGCTCGCAGTGAATGATTCCTTTATGATCCCACCAAACGCACAGCATCACCTTTCTTGGCGTCAATCCTGGCTTTGCCACGGTTCGACCACGATCTTTTTCGCCGTTCCAAAAAAGGTTCGACTTTGTTTCGTGCTAGCAACGACTCGCAAATTGAAATTCGATCCATTCAATTTTTCAATGTTAACTCATGAAGCACCCAAACATCGAGCTGTTTTTTGTACCCAGCCTTCTTTAAATGGTCTAATGTGCCGATCTTGCTCAACTGTTTGCATGATTTCATCGATTTTTTCAGTGACTGGTCGACGAGAACGAAGTGTATCTTGGACATCAAAATTTCCAGATTCAAAACGCTTGAACCAACTTTGTGCCACACGTACTGATACTGTATCACGTCCATAAACATCACAAATTTTTTTAGCAGCTTGAGTCGCATTCTTTCCTTTTTTGTAATAAAATTTCAGAATATATCGAATTTCTTCTTTGTTTTCACTCATTTTCAAGACATAATTATTGTACTTTTTACTAAATGAACAAATATCACAATTCTTGTTTGTAATTACTCTATGATATATCACCTTTCAGGCGCACTCAAGTACATAGTGCCAGATTCGATTAATATTAACAGAGTTATGACATGGTAACACCATCTATCGGGAGAACACGAAGAAACTTTTTCCCCAAACTATTATTTGTTTCAAGTAATTAAATAAATATTTCAAATAATGTTTCCAATAATACGAAGGTACATAATTATGATGTATTATAATTATATCAAATTACTAATTTAACATAATTCAGGAAATAATCTTTGACAATATTGCTATTTTATATTTCGGATAATTATATGAAGTTCATATAGGAAGAGGGTAACTTTTTCCCCTGAATTCGTGCTCCCTCCCCTCATCTGGCGTCTCTGGGTTATACAAATAAATCAATGAAACCGCACAGCGTGAGCAGTTGATTTCACTCTGTTAACAGGAAGGTCGGGTAAGAATCAAATTTCGAAGCCATTTACAGCCGATCGTAATGGTAGTGTGATCGAATTATTGTCTAGTAACAAAATAGAGGTGGCGGAAAGCAAAATCGCGTTAGTGTAGCGTAATTAAAGGACACACGTTGTTGCGGATATTAAAATATTGATCGATGTTTCCCACTCCAGTTACGACTTACCTATCCCGTTTATGAAATGACGAAATGCACGGTTTACTCGCGCGTAGTAATATTCCATAAATAGTCTGTTACATTTTAATTACGATAAATAATTACAGACCGTTCCAATTACGTTACCCGATACACGCTATACATATTGTATCGGTTGAATAATAAACGTCCATCTGACGGTTCCGCTGAAAGTATTGTATGATGTGCCATAACATTTCATTACGATTCGATTCGGAATTACGTGTGCTTTCTTAATGAAATTGAAAATTGTGATCACATCTTGTATCAGTAATATTATACAGTGAACTACGAAATTATTTGAACGCACTTTAAAACAGTATAATTTTTTTATAATCGCGGACGAAACGTCCCGACCTTTTTTGAGCAGTTAGAAGAATTGATTTACCAAATGACATGCAACAATGATTTTGGAAAAATTGCAATTGCTAAGATTTACATGAGAAAGTAAAAGACATTTATAACTTTTTATTAGAGCCCGTAATGAAAATTTAAAATATGCGTTTTGTAGATGTATGTTAGTTATACACATGTTGAAAATTTCATCGAAATCGGTTGACGCAGAGAAAAACGACACGCATCGAAAGATGTAAGAGTTTGTGGATTTTAAGCAGGAACTAACCAAAAGTCGCGAGAAGCTATATATTACAAATTATTTCCGAAAATAGGAAACAATTTCCAGATGTATCGAAACAATCATTAAGAGACACATAAAATATTTCAACGAAATTTTCTAAAGGGATCTTTTTTATTGATATAAAAATACTCTTAATAGCTTTTTGTATGATGTACTGTATTATATATATAATGTATATGTATTATGTATAATGTATATTGTATATGTATTAATATAGTATTATACAAAAGTTGTATTATATTTACAAAAGTTGTACTGTTTAATAAATTAAATATAATGCAAAGAAAAAACAAATTTTTTTAATGTCAATTTTTGAGATTTCAAGGTCACGAATTTTTTTTTTAAATCAATATTACATTTTGTTTTTATATTGTTATAGTGTGTAAAAAGACAAATTCAACGATATATAAAGATATATACTATAATAAAATATATAATATACTGTAGTGGAGAAAAGCGAAAATTTAAAAAATTTCAATGTCGATGCGGCAGCATTTCCCGTTATTCGATCAATTTCAAATTTTGCACAGATTATTTTTTCGTCCAGTGGCACAATTCTAAGGGTTGTCCTAAAAAAAAAATTCATTAGTTGAAAAATAAGGTCCATCCTAATACGTAGGGTGTTATGTCTAACTCAAGCCTATTTTTTATCATGCTACTTCTCGCATTAAAGGGGTGAATCAGCTCTTGAAAATATTTAAAAATTTTCTCTTTCATGAAATATCTGAAGAACAACAAATGATATCACAAAAAAGTTGCAATGAAACTTGCATTGTATTATTGTGCCCACCAAACAGTGCCAAAAAATTTTTTAATAGCATTTTTTTTGAGAAATGCATTTTAAAATTTTTTTTGAAGGTTAAAAATAGAGGTATTTCATTTTTATTTTATTTTTACTTGAAGTGTACTTATTGTTAGCTTTGCTCTGATCTCAATGATGGAGTTTTTGTTGACGTTTCCTGCAATCGTGTATACTGATACAAATGAATCTACAAATAAATTTACTAATTTATATATATATATATTTTAATTTAAAATTTTTCTTCAATTTTAAATTTTATATAAATTCTGTATGTATAATATCTTGTATACTGACCGTGATAGATCCAAATACTGTTTTAACACTAGGTTTACCGAACTCGTCAAAATAATGGGTTCCAATATTCTTAATTTGCGATTATTAAGATTGTGAAAATGCTACCCTAAGGAATTATTTATCGAATTTCTTTGAGTATATGAGCCGGTCACAGGCCAAATCGATTATTTCAATTTTTACTGTAAAGGGAATTTTGAAAAACAATGTATATTATTTCATCACATTTCTCCACTTTCTGTTTTATGGAGTTAATCGATTTGACAAATGAGCGGCTCATATATTACTGGAAAAATGGCCAAAAATTTGGATGGACACATACTTCTCATGTTTATAAAATAATATGAAATAGTTATTTCTAGAGCTTCGTAAACCTAGTGTTTAGGAGATGCTCAAAAGAGACGAATTTGAAAAGACACAAACGCGCCGAGCGAAGGAAATGTTTTATTGAATAGCTCGTTTGAATTTCGACGATAAGCGAAGGAAGCCATTGTTCCGCCGCAGAACATGGGAAGCATTATCTCCATATAGAAAGGTCTTAAAAGCGCAAACAGAAAACTACGCTGTTTTTGCAAAAAGTAACTGGACCTGAAGCAGTGCAAGAAGAGACAAAAGAAAACTGTCTTTATTCCCTTCCTGACAGAAGAAGAACAAAGATTCTTGTGAGAAAGATGTCGACAACGCTAGACGCTTTCTGGAGCCATTTGTTTCCTAAATCTATAGACGGTTTAATTAACTGTCCAGAACGTCAGAAGTGGGATCACGAACATGACGGAGATGACGAGGTCAAAACCATAGATTACGAATGCAACATATGCAAATGACTGTATGCAGTGCCAGGTAATATAGTATTTGAAATTAAAATAAATATATTTTCAAAGATTATTTCGTGACTTATGTTAAATTAAAAATTTAATATAATTATGTACCTTCGTATTATTGGAAACACTATTTGAAATACTCAATTAACTTATCAAGTAAAAATGAATATTCCAATTGTGCATTTTTTTTATGAACTTAGTTAATGAACTTTTTTAGTTAACGAACTAAGTTTATGAACTTAGAACTTAAATAAGTATTTGAAATAAAAGCAAAAATATTTTCAAAGATTATTTCCTGAATTGTGTTGAATTAGAAATTTAATATAACTATGTACCTTCATAATATTGGAAACACAATTTGAAATATTAATTTAACTTATCAAGTAAATTATGCATTTTTATGTATAAACTTCAAATAAATATTTTAAATAAAAAATAGCAAAATTTTCAAAGATTATCTCCTGAATTGTGTTACATTAGAAATTTAATATAATTATGTATCTTCGTATTATTGGAAACACTATTTGAAATATTCATTTAACTTATCAAGTAAAGATGAATATTTCAATTATGCATTTTTCTGTACGACCTCAAACAATAATTTGAAATAAGTATTTCTGTTTTTATTCGTGTGTTATACTATTTTTGTGCGTAAATGAAATCCTCTGTACAAGATAGCTGTGGATTCGAATAATTATTTCTCACATGTCACAAAAAGGATATTATTTGTAATAATTATTTTTAATGTCTCCTACATCAAATATTACTTCAATTAACAATTCCAATACATATGTATACAATAAACAAATATTTTAAAATATTCTTGTCTATGAAACGAAGGAGCAAAATAAATAAAAATAAATCTCGAAATACAATCTTGTTTGAATAAAAGTATTTCTGTTACTATTTCCAATACATTTTATTTCAACTGTACCTAGCTCTGGTTCTATGTCTTCCTCATACCTAAAATTATCTTTTTTTACATAGTTCTCATCTAATCCTTGGTGTCAAATTGGAATTAATTTAATGGACAAGTATATAATAAAATTTGTAAGTAACTTCTTCAAAATCGAAAAACAAAGTTAAGTTGAGATCTCTTTAAAAATAATTATTCGGGTTGTTTATCTTCGGAGTTCAAGGTCATTCGAAGGTCATGTTACAGTATATGTATGTTTAAATGTATTCTCACCTTGAAAATTATGAGAAAAAACAACATTTAAAAAAAACAGCTTCTGCGGGGTACTGACTATTTGGTGCTATTCAAATCACATATAAAAAATTGTTTATTTTGTCACAATTAAAGAAGATATTCTGGGAGTCACCCTTAAATGAGACACCCTGTATAGTTTAGTGGCTCATGATGGAGATGCTGAACAGAGTTTGATAAACATGTATGTTATTAAATTCTTTTAAACCGAAATCAAATTTTATTTTGTTGTAGTCATTTCGTTTGGCAGCACGTTTTCGAGAAAATCGACTTTAAAAATGCAGCTAATATACGTACTATTGCATAGAAATCGTCTGACGCGTCTGACCATGATCAACCAATTCTAGTTTGTCCATATACTAAAGCACACGAACCTGGCGGAAAAACTCGATTTTCTCGAAAACGAACTGCCAAACGAAAAAATGTTATTCCTTTTCTTCGACTTATTTTTGTATGTAGAATCACTCCCTTGCCGGTTGTACCACGATTTCGCAAACACCCTGTATGTATAGCCTTTGGACAAAACATAGGCATATACAGGGTGGAAATTATAAAGCGTTACAGTCGAAAATCTCCGAAAATATTGATTATACGCAAAAATGTTTCAGATGAAAGTTTAATACCGAGGGGGACATCATGTGGTGGAACTTTTATTTTTTCCGGTGGACACACCAAGATGAGATGAAGGTCAACTTTCTTTTTTTTAATGGAATCATACGTTTTTTTATCCACCATCAAATAGTGTGTTTCAAGACGAATTCAACGACCCAAGGTCATTCAAGGTCAAACTTGCAGGGAAATGCAGAAAAGGTGTGATCGCTTTATTTGTACTTTACTTCGTGCCTTCGAATTTTTACACCAAAACGAGGACTGTCACACCAAAAACTTCACTCTAAGTTTGACCTTGAATGACCTTGAGTCATAGATCGTTGAATTCGTCTTGAAACGCACTATTTGATGGTGGATAAAAAAACGTATGATTCCATTTAAAAAAAGAAAGTTGACCTTCATCTCACCTTGGTGTATCCACCGGGAAAAATAAAAATTCCACCACATGATGTCCCCCTCGGTATTGAACAACTTTCATCTGAAACATTTTTGCATATAATCAATATTTTCGGAGATTTTCGACTGTAACGCTTTATAATTTCCACCCTGTATAGGTTTTGCACTCCAAATTCACCCTTTTTCAAATCAATTTCACCCATTAAGAATATTTAAAATTAATTATTTATTTATTTAGATTAAATTATATATTTATTTAGACACACGTGAACGGTGTCATTACTGCGAGGAAGATAAGACTTAATACGCAGTACGCTTCAATGAATACATATAGATTATACTTTCATTTTTTAAATTTGTTAATCAGAAAATGGCTACAATGAATATAAATATATCTACACACAATTTCCATACATTACAAAGTTTATGAATTGGTAATTATTTTTAAATAAATAGTTGATGTATATCTTTGCAATGAATAAAATTTTGGATTTCTTAACAATTAATTTATATTTAATTTGATTTTTTTTACAAAAATTTACTTAAAAATACTTCATATATATATATAAAGGATTGAAATTGATTTGCAAAAGGGTGAATTTGTAGTGCAAAACCTGTGCAATAAATATAAACTTTCTTGTTTTTTTATGAATGATTGATGAAGAATTTCTAATCACTATAACCACAGAATAAATAATAGTGCAAGGGGTTAAAGTATATTTTGAAGATCCACTTAACAGCTAAACGTCAAAATAGACCCAGACTTCGCCGTTGGAGGTTTAAGCATTGTAATTGTAATAAATACAGATGTCGAATAAATACATATTCGATTTTCCTCCTAGAAAATTACTGATAATTAGACTGCGGATATTTATGCATGTATGGCTTCTGAAAATGTTCGAAAAATGGTAGAATATAAAATTCCACGAAATTTAGTATGATTTTTATTTAATTTAGAACTACAAAGTCTAATATCATTGAAAATAAAATTAGACATGATTCCACTTTCTTAAGATTTGCCAACAAAAATTAAAAATTCCATAAACATCCGCAGTCTACTGATGACAAAGAATTTCTAATTATCACGTTTCAACAGCCAATAAACGTTTCGATTCTCATTATGCGATTCTTAAAGAGTTTTTCGCGCTGATTCCTGAACCTGCCTTTAATTTTTCTCCTAGACGCACAGTTTTTGAGAAATTTGAGTTTGAAAAAAGACATATTTTTGAACTTTAAACAAATATTGTGACGTTATTATAAAATATATTGAATTGTTCTTTACAGCCAAAGATTCTGTAGACTTTCCCGAATCCAGTGATATCCAATATTAATATATTATGATTGTTTAAACAATCACGCCGCGCCGTATCCCGTTCTAGCGGTGAGCGCCACTAGCGGCAACTCATGTCGGGCGAAGATATTTTGCCTTCTGGTTCGAAAAAAATGTGGACGTTCCAAACTTGAAAGGGTGTTTTCTCAAGATGAAAGTCTGTTCTATCGCGTGGTATAGTTTACTTTTCCGCTGGACCCTTATTTTTTGAGATAAATTGAAAAATATCTTCAAAAATTGGTGCGAAAGTGGTGTCTCTCCGTCTTTGATAACATGTTTGTTTAAACATGTTTAAACAATCATAATGTATTAATATTGGATATCACTGGAAAGTCTACAGAATCTTTGGCTGTAAAGAACAATTCAATATCTTTTATAATAACGTCACAATATTTGTTTAAAGTTAAAAAATATGTCTTTTTTTCATACTCAAATTTCTCGAAAACTGTGCGTCTAGGAGAAAAATTAAGGGCAGATTCGGAATCAGCCCGAAAAACTCAATAAGAATTGCATAGTGAGAATCGAAACGTCAACAAAAAAGTTGAAGTTGGACCGTGATTATTGTAAAAGTTGTTGCTAATCCAATCGATTTGGGAATCATGGAAGCATATTTTACCTCAGCCAATCTAAGCATGCACAGCTGTTCCGCCTCTTCCGTTTGAACCATGGAAAAATACACAGCGTGATAATTAATTTCCAAGCGACGAAAGTGATTAAGATGATAAAGTTGAGGACTTCAATCTATTCAGCATCCGCTCATCACACTCCCTGCACGTCTATCGGAGATCGAAAGTTACGCTGACACGCACCAAACATTTAATCTATTAACCGGATCGCGGTCATTGATAAAATCAATTGAACTCATACTGAAATTAATCGCGCAAGTAACCGGTGATAAAATTCGCAACGATAAAGCTAATTGCTGCAGACATTTCGCAATGTAATTGCTGCATAAATTGACAATATCTTTGATAAATACATTCGATGAAATGTACGTACAGTATAATTCATTGTGGTGCCAATTGAACTTCAATAAATTACTTGGCCATGAGATAATAAATACAGTGTATATCCGTTAAGTTATGTCACCATTTTTTAGGCATTTCCAGTAGTGCAATTAAAAAATGTTTTAGACAAAAGTTTCTCAGTACTTGGTGAGCTACATGTTCGCATATTCTTAAATCTGAAAAAATGTTTTTTACATAAAAAAGTAAAAACTTTTTTAAATGGCACCACATGTTTTGGACATCATAGGATTGTTTCTGACGTCGAGACGAATTTAACAGTGTATGACACTATGACCTTGAAATGATCTCAGACTCGGAAATTTTCTGCAAACGTAATTTTAATGAAAAATTATTTCTTACAATATAAATCAAGTTACATCAAATGTTCGAACTGTGATCCATCTTCTACGATACAGAGCTCCGTTCTTTGTATTAGACTTTTCGTTGTCGCCATAATTAGGGTGTCTCGGTTTATGTTATTATACAAAAATCATTGCTTTTACGTTAGTCCTAAGTTATTTTGAAGCCAATCCGCACGCGTCTATCCGACAAGTTACAAAAGAATTGAATATGTCGATCAAAAGTATTAATAGAATTACGAAAAGATACAAATATCATCCATTTAAAATGACATTAGTTCAAGAACTGCGTGTTACTGATGAACAGCGGCGATTAGAATTTCTGGCGTGGCTAGCTGCTGCTAATGAAGAGGATCTTGAAATTTTTATGAAAATTATGTGGACAGACGAATCTAAATTTACAAATAATGGTGTTTTCAATCGACGAAATCAACGTTATTGGTCAACAGAGACTCCAGACTGGACACGAGATCGCAACTTTCAAACTAAAGTAAATATCAATGTTTGGTGTGGTATTTTAAACGGTCACTTAATCGGACCATATTTCTTCGAAGAAAATTTGACAGCTGCTCGATATCTTAACTTCCACATTTCACTGAACATTAGGAACGATATGTACTTTCAACAAGACGGGTGTCCTGCCCACAAAGCTATTATAATTAGGGGATATCTTAATAACAAGTTTAGAAATCGTTGGATAGGAACGTATTATCCAATTCGTTGGCCACCGCGTCCTCCGGATCTGTATCCGTTGGATTTTTGTCTTTGGGAATATCTGTAATCTGTTGTATACGATACAGCAATCAATAATGTTCTTCGATCATCAATAAGAACTTCGAAATCGCATAACAACTGCACGTAATAACATAAACCGAGACGCCCTAATTATGGCGACAACGAAAAGTCTAATACAAAGAACGGAGCTCTGTATCGTAGAAGATGGATCGCAGTTCGATCATCTGATGTAACTTGATTTATATTGTAAGAAATAATTTTTCATTAAAATTACGTTTGCACAAAATTTCCGAGTCTGAGGTCATTTCAAGGTCATAGTGTAATACACTGTTAAATTCGTCTCGACGTCAGAAACAGTCCTATGATGTCCAAAACATATGGTGCCATTTAAAAAAGTCAAAGTGACCTTTACTTTTTTACGTAGAGAACATTTTTTCAGATTTAAGAATATGCGAACATGTAGCTCACCAAGTACTGAGAAACTTTTGTCTAAAACATTTTCTAATTGCACTACTGGAAATGCCTAAAAAATGGTGACATAACTTAACGGATACACCCTGTATATTAATACTTTATTGATTAAATTACATAAAAATTTTAGTTTGCTACGTGACAGATAAGTTAGCATAATTATACATACAATGAAAATGCGGCATGTTCTGATTATTCTTATTTATTTCACCATTGTTCATGATTCTTTATTTCATGTCATTACGTTTATTCATAGCAAAAATGTTTAATTTTTTTTTAAATATAATATTGCAATAATTTACTGATTTTTATGTTTGATTGCATTTCGTATGTTCAAACCCATCTATACATTAATTTCCATTAATTAAAATTGATTAATTTGTTATTTCTTTCAAGAGTTTTATTGAAAATAAAAGAAAATGAAAATCTTTGCATTTCGTGATTGTGGGGTTGTCTTTTTTAGGATGTTGATATGAACAACGAAATTATGTCAATTAAACTAACTAACACTATCATGATTCGTTACTTCATGTCACTACGTGCATTCATAACAAAAATGTTTAACATCTTTTTGAATATAATATTGCAATACATGTTGTATATTAATAATGTATGAATTTATTGATTTTTATGTTTGATTGAATTTCCAATGTTCAAACATTGTACATATTTATACATTAATTTCCATAAATTAAAATTGGATAATTTGTTACTTCTTTCCAGAGTTTTATTGAAAAAAAAACGGAAACGAAAATCTTTGTTTTTCGTAATTGTGGGGTTGTAATTTATTTGCGTGTGGATATGAACAACGAAATTATGTCAATTAAACTAACAAATCAATCAGTTTCGTTTTAAATATGAGAGTTTCAGCGAATGTATGTAGATTTTTGCTGACTATATTAGTGGCAAACTTTTATAAATTTTGCAAATAAATGAAACGTGTCTGGAGATTTTCAAACATTCCTTTATTCTACGGGGTTCCCCAAATTCAGTTTTCCCCTTTCACTCTAAAATTTATTTCGAATTCATATACGATAAAATCTCCTCCGGAACTCAGTGATGATTTAACAGATTATGTAAACAGCATAATAACTGCTGGCAAGCTCCATAAACCAACATACCAAAAATACGTTTCCCGTTCGCAGAAAGAGATATTATGAAAGAGCCATCCCGCGTCGACTATAATCTACGGTTGTGTATGCAATTCTAAAAATGTATAAAATACGATAAAATAAATGCTGTCGGGTAGATGGCACAATAATTGTTATATGTTGCTTGTTAAAAGAAAATAGAATATTGTTTTCAATTCGAAAATCAATCAAATCACACGACACAATATCGTGTCGATAAGCGCATACAGTTAGGAGCATAATTGATCGCACACACTTTAAATCAGAATTATTTTTTTATAAATGGACCAAACCATTTCAATTTCTTTGTAAGTCTAGAAGAATTAGTTTAGTGAATGACGTCTAATAAATATGTTAAAAACATGCATTTGGTCGGAATTGTGAAAAACAATAGTAGAAATTGATTTTTACAACTTTTTTAGCTGGGCCAGTAACGAAAATTTAAAAGATGTGTTTGATCAACTCGGATAAATTATATACGTTCTGAAAATTTCATTGAAATTGGTTTATTGGTTTACAAGTTATAAACGATCAAATTGGTAAAAATTGCAATTTTTCAAGATTTTCGGCCTTTTTACCAGTTTTAATCGTCTATAACTCGTAAACCAATTAACCAATTTCAATGAAATTTTTAGAGCGTGTATAATTTATACGAGGTGACAAAACACATGTTTTAAATTTTCGTTATTGGCCCAGCTAAAAAAGTTGTAGAAATCAATTTTTACTATTGTTTTTCACAATTCCGACCAAATGCATTTTGTCAACATATCTTTTAGATGACATTTACTAAACTAATTCTTCTAGCCTTACAAAATCGTTTGAATCGTTGAAATCGTTTGGACCATTCATAAAAAAGTTATTCTGATTTAAAGTGTGTGTGATCAGTTATGCTCCTAACCATTTAAAATAACGTATAAAAATAACTTACAATCAAAATTCCGTTCTTTGAGAGAGAAAGAGGGAATGTATTTATTGTAACTAATTATCTTTTTATTATCCTCGCACGATTGAATACTTTAGAACGTAGAATTCATTTTTAGATATGATTTCTAAGGCGTATGTCGTTAAGCAGCGAGACAGCTGCAGCTGCCGCTAAACTTCACCTTAGGGGACCAAAAATTTTAGACTATTTTTTATATAATCCTGTAGATTTTGACGAGAAAATGCAAGTTTTAAGAGGTTAGGACACAGCGATAATTTCGAAAAAAATCGAAAATTTTTTTGTCTTAAATAGTAGTTTCAAGTCTTGAGAACAAAATTCCAAAAAGGTTTTACATGGAGTTCAGACTTCAATACAAATTATTTCTCGAAGTACTGTTCCGAAAGTGAGTTCGTATACCTGCGAGAAAAATTACATTTGTCAACTTTAAACGCGTTTTTCTCAGAGTTGCGTTTTTCAAAACGATGTACAAGATATCTCGAGTTCTACCTTAGCGATTGCATAACAATTTTACAGTTATCTTCATTATAATATCTATTAGGCACTGACGATCGATTTTTTCATTTTCCCATTATTTTGTTAAATATAAATAAAAAATTAACTCTACCGAAATTCAGTCATTACATTTAAAATATCTGCCATTTTGTTAATTTTCACAAAAATTGAAATGT
>CM052250.1:11681513-11705415 GCA_028455795.1 Lasioglossum marginatum | reverse complement strand
ACAAAAAATTTTCTTTTAAATTTTTGTATATTGAAATTTATAGATATATAAATATTGATCAACTTTTGTTGGAAACATTTTTTTGGCAAATCGTAAGAAGTGTCTTAAAAATCGTGTTAACAGTCGCATAGGAGCACTTGTCGAGCAACTGCAAGCGAACGCGTTCGGATCGCCTGAAACTCCCGGTGACTATTTATTAAAATCATTATACAACTCAAACGGGTAGACGAGGGCAGTTGAAACTTTATACACTATATTCAGAAATGTCTACAGTTTCATATGCAAAAGGTTCCATTTATGCCGATTTGTGCCGTTTTTGTAAAACCTTCCTCCAAGTTTACACTATTTAAACTTGATGTGTAGGTGTTCCCATCTATATGGTCCACCCTGTATACATATGCAGGCATAAACGATGTGCAACTAAAATGTATAACTAAAATATATAACTAAATTGTAAATTGTATGATACATAAGGTATCTGCAACGAAAATATTTCAGTCGCATAGGAGCGCTTGTCGAACAACTGCAAGCGAACGCGTTCGGATCGCCTGAAACTCCCGGTGACTATGTATTTATTAAAATCGTTATACAACTCAAACGGGCAGACGAGGGCAGTTGAAACTTTATACACTATATTCAGAAATGTCTACAGTTTTATATGCAAAAGGTTCCATTTATGCCGATTTGTACCGTTTTCGTAAAACCTTTCTCAAAGTTTACATTGTTTAAACTTGTCACTATTTGTTTATGGATAAAAAGATGCTAACAACAGTATTATACACCTAAAATGTATCTGCTGACACATACGAAATTATTATTTAAACTTGTATTTTGATAGTCTATGGTGACTATTTTAAACGTTTTATTTAATCTGAATTTTACGAAGTTTGTCTTCAAAACATTATATCTGAGCAATGAATAATCAGAAATGAATAATAATTTGGATTTAGAAGCTTTGGAGGATTCTTACTCTGTTCCAAAAAGAATTTTTTGAAAATCTTAATCTTGAAAAATTGACTTTTGGCCACGAAAAGCGGGTTTCCAGAACATAGTGCGCCAACTGACTTGCTCCGCACCAATTCGACGGTTTGGGTTGCTCTTATGAGTTTCACTCCCATTTTTGGGAGTGCGGCAATTTGGACGAAATCGGCGACAAAATCAAAGAACTTTCGATACAAATGAGATACAGCGATGAAATTTTTTTTAAATTAAGGCTGAAACTTTGCAGAATATGAGAAAAATAGGGAGATTATGGTTCGAACGTTTTTTAACCTTGAAAAAATTCGTTAAACTTGCACAATTCAAGAAAATTTTGGTTTTTCCAATACCACGCGCGGAGAAAATTTTTTTGTAACATGCTATACGTCATTTCCCGTAGATTTTTTCACGCTGATTTCAAATCTGGTCTAAAAATTTATCTACGACCTCAGGATTTTGCAAAAAGTCGACTTTTGTAAACAAAATGATTTGATAACCTACTAGTTTGAAGGTATATGTATACAGGGTGAGTCTCCTAACATGACGACCTCAAATATCTTTGTTGTTTTTAAAGATACGTAAAATGCCTGCAGGACAAAATTGAATGGTAAAATGGGGCTCATACGATACCAAAAAAATGTTTGTTTTTATGCAATTTTTTTATAGATATGAAGGTCACCTTCATTTTTTAAAATGAAATGTCCTACTTTTTATACCATAAATCGATAGAGTATCAAATTCTGCGTATAAAAGGGTTGACCTTCATATGTCCTAAACTTAATAGTTAACGAAATATTATCCAAAGAAGAAAGAAAATTATTTCGATAATATCTCGTTAACTATTAGATTTAGAATATATGGAGGTCAATACATTTTTACTCAGAATTCAATAGGCTATCGATTGATGATACAGACAGTAGATCTTTCCATGTAAAAAAATCAAGGTGACCTTGAAATCTCCTCTATGTCTCTACCCACGCCGAAAAAATTTGGGTTGTATCCTACAATAGGATACAAAAAAAGAACCGTCTTTAATGAGCATCAAGAAAGGATCATGGCAAAGCACCTTTTAAAATGTTTGTTCATTTATTTTGGTCTTCTTCAATAAGCAGCCAGGCAATTGGCATTCGAATGTCCAAGACAATTTTACCTCCACAACATTCTACCTTTTCGGCGGTTAAACTCGCATATAGCCTCGGTCTCCTCTTACATTGCTTTATGATGGGCCAACCCTAAATCGTAGCGCGCGTTAGCTATATTCTTCTCTTCAGCCCTTCTCGAATTCCGTCCACCACCATGCCTCTCTGATACACGCCGAAAAGCAACATATTCGGGCTCTCGCCCGTCGAACGCTGAATTGTTACATGCGAACTCTACGTCCGGAAGGACCGTAACCGACGACATCTGTCTCTCGCTAGCTATTTTCGCGATCATCGGTATTATGCTGCGGTTTAGCCTCTCTACTTGCCCATTGACCTGCGGTGCGGCAGTTGCTATCAATGTATGGCGCACATTTCGTTCTTCTAAAAACGCGGCGAATTCTCGCGAGGTGAAACAACTTCCGCGGTCAGAGATTATTCGCAACGGTCGGTTGTATGCAACAAAGTATTTTTCTAAGCAATCAGTCGCTTCTTTCATGCTCGTCGTCTTTGTCGCGTATAGTTTCACAAACTTCGTAAACCCATCTATTACTGCAAACACATAGCACTTTCCGAACGCATGCAGTCTCGAGATCGGGCCTAAGTGATCAATATGCACATTCACAAACGGTAAATCTTTTTTTGGTATGTTGTGCAGAAAGCCCTCTCCTTTTCCGGACACGGGTGCATATGCTATGCACTTTAGATAATTTTTTACATGATTCTCTACTTTTAGCGGGAACCAATAGCTACGTAGAATATTTTCAACGACCTTGTCTACTCCTACGTTACCCATCTCGTCGTGATACTTTTGTATGACATTAGTTTCCAATTCACACGGTCGTCGCGTATTTCGTAAAACCTGTCTTCGACGCTTCCCAATTTGTCTCGTATTTTAACGATTTCCGGGTCCTCTGTTTTAACGCGAGGTTGCGATCGGAAGAGTTGTCTTCTACTACCAGGACACTATTAACATGGCTAAGGGTATCTACATGTGTCATTTTACCCCCGGACCGATGTTCGAGTACATAATCGTAATTTCCCAACTCTAAAATCCATCTCGCGATACGCGGATTGGTATCCTTTTTATTCAACGTCAGCGTTAGCGACTGACAATCGGTAACGATTTTAAATTTTACGCCCTGTAAATATGTACGAAACCGTCTTAAAGCGTAAATTATCGCGAGCGTCTCCAGCTCGAAATTATGGTACCGAGACTCAACTTCGGTGGTGCGCTTTGAAAAATAGAAAACGGGGTGGAACTTTCGATCGTTTTTTCGCTGTAATAAAATTGCGCCAAATCCCAACGCACTGGCATCGCAGTACACTTCCGTCTCGTCGCGAGGCGAATAGATACTCAATATTGGTGCATCTATTAACCGTGCTTTAAGGATATCGAAGTGCGTGCATCTTCCGTTCCGAATTTAAATTTTGTCTCTTTCTTTAGCAAATCGTAGAGGGGTTTGGCTATGATGGAAAAGCCTTCAATAAATTTCCTAAAGTAGAAGCACAGGCCAACGAAACTGTGCACGTCTTTCGTACTGTGTGATATCGGGAATCGCTTGACAGCATCGACGTCTCGATCGGTCGGTCTAATACCGTCACCCGTAATCGCATATCCCAGGTATTCTAACTCCATTTGCAAGAGCTTACATTTATCCAGTCGTAATTCAAGTCTATTTTGTACTAGCAACCGGAAAACTTCTTCTAATACGACAAAGTGGTGTTCTAACGTCGACGTCGCTATCAAAAAGTCGAGATAAACTGCGATGTCCCCCGAGTCTATCAGTTTTTCGAAAATTTCGCTTACGTATATTTGAAATTTTAGGGGCCCACCCTTTAGCCCAAAAGGCATTTTTAAACATTCGAACTGGCCTAACAGTATCACAAAAGAAGTTAACTTGATTGATTCCGGTGACATCTTAATGTGGAAAAACCCATCTTTGAGATCAAGCGCGGTAAAATACTTTTTCCCGGCTAACAAGTCAAGTTGGTTCTCAATAAGAGGCAACGGGTAATTATCTCGCGCCGTAATCTTATTTAAATTTCGGAAGACTATGCACATTCTCATTTCACCGGTCTTTTTCTTCACCAACACGATCAGTGACGCGTATTCCGACTCGCTTTTTCTAATTGCGCCTTTTCCGAGTAGGCTAATACCTTCCTTAACTCGGATTTCTCATGCAAGTCTACGATACAAGGCGTACAATGAAACGGTTTTTTGTCCGTCGTGACTATTGTCATCTCTGTTTCCACAGGACGATCTGGTCGCGGCGGCTTAATATACTTCTCTAATAACTCTAATGCTCGCGTCCTACCCTTTACGTTCTCCGGCAATTGTTCGTTTATACTGACTTGCCGTGACACGGGCTCTACTTGCGCACACGTGACGTCAATATTCATAATTTCGCGAACGTCCGAAACATGCAGCCGAATAATGACAATTACGCCGCGTAAACGTAAAAATAGGACTTTTGAGGCAAATAGCATCCTAGACCTAGACTGATCTTTGAAATTATTGAAATATCAGAGGAGAAATACCGGATCCTTGCAATCCTCGCGTATATATACGTGTTTAGCGCTGTCTGCATGTACACACATTCGCGCGCGACTGTCATCGGCCGGAGTAGACGCTACCCTTAACGACACTGAACTCCAGCACACGTTGGACGTCATTTTCCCAGGGCTGCATAACGTGATTGACGTTTTCCCTCTTCGTACAATCCTGAACGTGGTGGCCCACTTCTCCGCACTGGAAACAGGATATTTTCTCCCGCCTTGGCTGTTTGCAGTCCGCTGAGAAGTGCCCGTGGCCTGAACAATTGTAGCAGCGTACTGCGCCTTGCTCTCCATTCCACTACCGGCTAGCTGTACGGCCCTCTCGATTTCTTCGTCGGCGTAGCGATCCCTTGTGTCCGGCCCGTGCGCCTCACGACTGAACCTTCACTTAACATATCTTTACTTAACGTAATTTTCGCGAATACTTCCAATAACGATGTTGGTGTTTCAAATTGTTGTATGCGAACTTGTGTTTGCAAACTCGAGTTCGGGATTCCTTCAATCACGTAATCCACTAACTCGTCTTGGTCTACCGGCACCAGGTTTGTTAACGTGACTTTGTCATGCATGTAGTCCGCGAATTTTTCCGATTTTCGCCACGTTCTCTTTACGAAGTCGCGTCGATTCTGCAGCTTGTTCTGCCGCCGTCGGAACATTTTGTGCATCTCTTCCAAGGTTTCGGTGAAGTTCAAATCAACGTGGTCAGGTCATTTTTGCGCTTTGCCTTTCAGCTTGCTGCACATTAATGCTTTGGCTGCGTGATCGTCCAGTTCGTAGTTCGCGACTAATTTCTTAATTTGCTTTTCCCACGTGTCATAATCGCGCTTGTCTCCGTCGAAATCCACCAACATATCCCGGATACTTCGCCAACCCAACGTGCCCTGAAGACGCTCAATATTCGACGTTCTGGGTTGCAGGTTACGCGAAAATTCAAGCTCTCTTCCTAGTATTTGGACCTCAAATCCCCACCTCTTGGCTCGGTCGGCCAACTCTTTTTCTCGACGCAAGATCGCAAGTTTGACCTCCCCAGATATCTTCGCCGTGGCAGTTTTCCTGGCAAAGCGTGTTGTCGCGTCGTTACCATCCGGTTCTTCATATTCTTCGCCCGTATCCGTCTCATCGGCGGTATTTGCCCCGTCCATCGTCACGCCTACTTCCAGCAGCCGTTTAGCGAGCTCGGCTTTGTTACCGGTCGTCGAAAGACCAAGTTCGCGCAATTTTGCTTTCAATTCCGGGACCTTGTAAGCCAGCATCTTGCAACCTCCAGTATACTTTTTCGACACAATTCAATGTTCAATATTCAACATTCACTGCTCAATGTTCAATGTTCAATGCTCAACGTTCAATGTTCAATGTTCAATGCTCAACGTTCAACGTTCAATGTTCAATGTTCAATATTCAATGTTCACTGTTCACTCGAAAAGAACTAATCATTTATTGAGTTAGCTCGGCAGCACACAAGCCAACCCTCGCACTCAGAATTCCGCGTACAACACCCCAGAATTCCGCGTACAATCCCATCTCCGCGGTTGAACAGCACGTGGCGCGCCCGAACGATTAATTCCACAATACCAGCAAAATCTTAACGTTGGACCGCGGTCACTATCGCGTTCCCTATTGTGTCAAAAAAAATTCAGGCAATCGAATCCCACTTCTGAAAAATTGTAGGAGGTTTGTCACCGGAAAAGTCAGGATTTATTTAAAAGAAGTGTCCTCCCCCGCTGCTCAGAGCTAACTGCTCGAACGCGGTGCTCTGCCGATTTTTTCGAATCGCGGCAACGCGAAGCCACGATCGGATTGGTCGGCAATTGTTCGTGGCAATCTGTTTTTCAAACAGACTGTTTGAGCCGCAGTCGCGGAAAACATATTGCAATCGTGGCGTTGTCTAACGGTCGCTCGGCGACTACATATATTAGAAATTTTTATTTATTTAAATTTTTTTTTGTGCCTGTTCGTCTGTATCTCTGTATGTCTGTAAATGCAATACCTCGAGAACCACTTCATCAAGTTTGAATGGGAAGAACTTATTAGATTTTGGTAAACAAACATTAGTATAATACTTTGTAAACACCACACTGAGCTCTTTCGGTGCGAAATGGGTCAGTGGAGTGGGGATGAGTCGGAGTGGGAACGCGTAATGGAGTAGGAACGTGGACATAGGAATAGGGGGACGGAACATAAACTCTTACTTTAGGTGAGGGGTGTGAAGCCATTTCCGGGGAGCGGGGAGCACGGTCACGTGATACTCTGGTGCCCCACTAGTGATTGGTTCTAGCATATATGCGCGAAATCGGACGATGTCTCGTACGATTTTTACACGTTTTTACAATACACAGCGGCATTGTATAATTTTTAAAACTTATAATTCAATATAACGTTGCTAATCACAGTTAATTATACTTTTTCACCGTCACTCTAATCACTTCACGCTATCACGCGTCGGCGTAGCATAGCGTCTTCTAAAAGTACGAATGCGCTTGCGCGATTACAACCAATCGTCAATGGGGCACCAGCCCGCTATCCAAAAGTGGCTTCCCCCCCACAGTAATATGCTCCGTCCCCTTATTCCTATGTCCATGAGTAGGAAACGCTGGCGCGCGGAGTGGGAATCGCTGAACGCGATGACGTACTGTTGGAGAGTGTGTATAATACATTTGTATTTGGTCTGAATGTGGCGGACTCTGGTGAGTGATGAGAATATCGTGTGCGCGTCTGTTGTTGAAAGAAATAAGAAAGCGAAGCGTTGTTGAATGGCGTGAATGCGAAACTGTACGAGATCAAAGAATATTAAAAATTAAAGAAGTAAAGGTTTATTGTTAATGTGTGAGCTTTTAATGGTTTTTTCCCACACATACTACCTAGCGTCACGCGACGAGGTGTGACGGTTAACATGGACCAATCAGAGGATAGGTCCCGGAGAGCCAGGCGTTGGCACTGGCCGAGCCGGAATCCGTCCGTAGTACACGCGCACTGATTGGTCCTCGTTTTTCGTTAATAACTCGTTATTAGACGAAAAGACAAACAAGAAAAAGAGTTATATTGCACTGTTATCCAGTTCTGAGCTATGTTTAAAGTTTCAAATCTCCAGCTCATCGGGAAGTTAGTTTAAAATCAATTGCAAAATTTGTACCGAACAGACAAACAAACAAACCGACAGATAGACAAGAAAGCGAGTTAAGTAAAACGTGGTAAAAACGTGGTAAAAACGTGGTAAAAACGTGGTAATAAAAAGTGAAAACATTAGAAGAATTTAAAAATACTGTTATATTATTTTCAACCTATTGAACATATTGAGAAAGAAAAGAAATTTCACTCCAGTTTGTTGCAAGTCAGGTAAAAAATTTCTATTTTTCATAAACATCCGCTGTATATTCTAGATATGTATGTACATATAGGCAATATTTTAACATAAATTTAAAAATGTTACATGTAATTTGGCATAGTATAATGAATACAGCAGATTTCAGAGAAAAATTTTGTTAGTCGTTATATATAATTAGTAGACTGCGGATTTTATGCATTTGTGACAAAAATGATTAGGTTTAATTCGAAACAGTAATAAGATTAAATGATTTTGACAGTGTCGATACACTATTTTTAACATACAAAAAGTATTAACGAGGAAAATAAATTGTTACTTGGCTTCTATAGATCGTAATTGATGTATCAAAATTTTATTTTGCATAAAGATCCGCAGTCTAATAATTAGAGTACCCATGTGAATTCTATATTTTTATAGATAACATTCGAAAAATAAAATAGTAGTTAATATAGTATAGTATATTTGACTGCTTTCCTGTAATCCTAAATATCGCTAAGACATCCGTGATCTCATGCAACATATTTTTTCCGCGGAAATGCAGATTGATTCATATATATTAACTCCTCGCATGGTCGTAATACTTTTTGGCATGGATATCCTGTTCGTTGAAATTATTTTCGCTGGTACGCCGGGAGACGCAAGCTTAATTAATTGTGGTATGAAAAATTCCTAAATTTTGCTTATGGGAATTTTATATATAGCACACGAGAATACACTGGTCCACCACCATGTGATATTTTAATAATCCAGAGGGATTACGAAATGACAGTGCTAATGGAAAATTAAGTTTACTTGATTATTTAGTAATTGAAAGCGCAATTGATTAAATATGTTTCAATATTTGATAGTGTTTAGATTAACCTCTGTATAAATTACTATTTCTATTTCTGATTGGTTATTATTTTATTTTATAAATATTACATTCCTATTTATTAGCACTAGTAAACAATAAATTGTTTTAATTAAACTTCTTCATAAATTAATATTCCCATTTTTAAATGATTATTATTCTTATAATGTGTTATCACTAGTGTTAGCACTAGTAAACAATCAATTCTTTTAATTCTACTTTGGAGTAGTTAGTATATTCTTTAAATTTAAATATTGTGCCAACAGACTAAAAACCGTATAGCTAGATTATTTACTACGGAATAAATTTTTAGAAAGTACGTTTACTCGCTATTACTAGAATATAAATAAATTTCTGATGTATTTATATTAATCGTTGTTCTAAAAAATCTCATATTTCTTTGCTTCATTTCTGGAGAAGCATGTAATGTAATGGATTTTACTTAATTAACCATTAATGAGTACATTACCAATTGCATTTAGCAATCTATTAATAATGTCTAGACCACGTGTATGCGGTTACAATTTCGTTCGATTAAATGTTGCGTATTAAATGTTGAATGCAAATGTTATACAGCGTTTTGGTGATCAAATGATGTGAGAGGCTACACGTTCATTATCACTAGACTCGTGGATCTTTATGCCAAATAAAAATTGTCTGCATCGATTGCAAGAAATAGAAACTAAATTGTATTTTATTTCTTCCCTTAATAATTTTAATAGAGAAGAAATGATATGTTGACATCTTCAATTTTTAAAATTTTTCAACAATTTTGAATTTTATTTCCTCAATTTTGCTATACATAAATGCATAAATATCCGCAGTCTAATTATCACTTTTAGGTACAAAACTGATTCTCAAGGTTCTACCTTCAATTTTAATTGAGACATATAATTTTACTTTTAAATAAATTTCACGCCAACGTCAATCAATGCGATTATTGTGCATTCTTTTTATATGTGTGGAGAACAACATATTAACAACATATGATTTTTGGATAAAATGTGGTGATTAATTAACCTACTATTCGACGATGGTAAGAAAGACTACAAATTCAAGACAATAATTTTTTAAATAAAGAACGTGAACGATCAAAAAATTAAATTTTTACCTTAATACAGTCAAGAAACCTCTAATTTATTGACAGAATATGTTGTTTAGAACGGTGCTTGCTTTGATTCATAATTTTATTTAGAAAAAACCTCAAATATAAGTACAGTAAAGCCTTGATCTAAGAAAACGGAAACCGTAGGATCTAGGAAAAACGAATACTCCCTCCACAGAAATATTAAATTTACAAGAAATAAAGGCACACGAGGTAAATATTAATTAACGATCATTTTCAAAAGCTTTCCTTATAATAAATATCGTCACCAAGCTCATAAAAGTCACTTTATTATCAAGCAAGAATTGTAATTATGTATTCATCGTAGGTGTACGTTCATTGTAACAATTTAATATTCATAAGTGGAAACAAATATTTCACGAAGAGTATTCATGTTGATTACGTTCAACTAAAGACTTCGTCACGTGTCTGACTCCATATTACACGGCAACGGTTTAATTACTTTGCAGAATGGAGCTGTTGATTAAAATATGCTGCTTTATAATTTATAATTTCCCAAAAGTCACAAAGCAGTCCATTAGCCATTTCATCACCATACAAGCTGTTGAAATACTGTCCAAAAATGCCTCAGAAAATATGCAATTTTGGAGATATTTATTAAAATTAGCATGCTCCAAAATCATCACACAAGCTGTTGAAGTATTTTTATTAAGATTAACATGCTCTTTCAAAGATGAGAATATCTTAACGCCTTTTTATTTTATAATGAAATGTATACAGTTTTATTTTTAAATTAAAAAAAAATTACTATCCATAAAGGAGTAAAGCGCCATTAAATTTGTTTAAATTGTATTCAAAATCGGAAGCCGAAATATTGACTCCAGATTTTTGTCTACTAAAAAGAAACTAATAGAGTTAGGAAGGATAGTACCATAATCATTTTGTAATTTAATTGTACATATATACAGGGTGTCCCACGTAACTGTCGCCCCGATTTTTCGGGCACTTCTGGTAGCCAGATAAAAAAATGTTTGGATTATAAATTATAAATTATTTAGATTATAAATTAAGTAGTTTTTAGTGGACTACAAAATGCAATGGAAAAGAACTCAAAAAAGAAATTTCTTCATGAAAAATGAAGGTCTCAAAAGATCTTAAAATAAAGGTTGAATATTTAGTAATTGATTACTAGACCGCGGATTTTATGCATATATGGCAAAAATGAGTAGTTGTAATTGAAAACAGTAAAAACATTAGAAGAATGTAGAGATATTATTCTATTATTTTCAACCAATTAAACATATCAAGAAAGTAACTTGTATGTCATTCCAGTTTGTTGCAATTCCGGTGGAAAATTTCTGTTTTGCATAAAGATCCGCTGTCTATTGATTATATACCAACATATTTAATAATGTAAACAATATTTTGAATAATGGTACAGCAATTTTTAATGGTGACTCTCTGAGTCACTTTTGGTCCAATTTTAAATGGACATTTGTTTTCTAAAGGTGTCCGAATACTTTCTCCACCCACTGTACATTGTGTCAAAAAAGTACCGAGACATCTTCAGTTAAACTGCCCGCGCAAGAGGTATTAAAAAATTTTGTTTCTAGAAGTTAGTAGGACTGTAAACTATTACGACGCAGATTTTGAGCTCGATCTGTCGCACAGTTTGTTTACAGCTGCCAAGTTGGCTACTCTTTACTTTGCCGGACTCAAAAATTTTGCCTTTCTTCTATCAATTATTATGTATTTGGTATGTAATCCAGTAGATTTGTGCCCGGGAAACCTGCAGATCAAGTTTCCATCCTGTAGGATCAATGGTTCAGAAGTTATGGTCGCTTAAAATTGAGCAATTTGCAATGTTTTTGACAGGTAAGCGCGCCGCTATATTGGTTTGCAGTGACGATCGCGCGCCGCTTACCGAGCAGAATCGCTAGATGGCAGCACGAGCACACGTTAATGCTGATAATATAGAGGGGGTATTACGATTGTTGTTTGAATTTTGGAAGACATGGCCACGATGTTGCGTGTTAATTGGTCTGGGTTAGGTCTGGGTTAGAAAATACAATTTGGGGCTTTAGTTACTAATTTGAGGTTAAATTGGGATTAGGTAAGTGTGGGGCGGCAAGGGTTTCCCACAATATTTCTTCTCAAACATTTTCTGAGATATTTTTTCTATGTTAGCGATATTACTGTGTACCCGTGCTGCCATCTAGCGGTTCTGCTCGGTAAACGGCACGCGATCGTCACTACAAACCAATATGGCGGCACCCTTACCTATCAAAAACTCTGCAAATTGCTCAACTTTAAGCAACCATAACTCCTGAACCATTGGTTCTACAGGATCGAAACTTCGATCTACAAGTTCTCCGGATACAAATCTACTGGATTACATACCAAATACATAATAATTTATAGGAGAAAGGTATAAATTTTGAGTCCGGTAAGGTCTACCCCAAGAGTATTCTGCGATCGTTACTATAGAAAAAAAAATTTTGTGTTTCCAACGAAATTTCTTGTACCGATTCGTTGAAAATATTGAATAAGGCCTTCGGCGATTCAGTTATATCGAGAGCAGGAGCATATGAGTGGTACAATGCGTTCAAATCGTTGATTTTGCACCACGACAACGCGCCACAAAGCGATCGTTATAACCGAATTTTTAGCCAAACATTTGACAACTGTCATCGACCAAGCATCGTATTCTTATTCCCCAAACTCAAATTACCCCTTCGAGGTCGCCGTTTTGAGTCGATGGGGGCCGTGAAACAAAATTCGCTGGAGGAACTGAAGGCCATACCAGAAAACACTTATAAGAAGTGCTTTGATGATTGGATTTTGCGCTGGCAGAAGTGTATTGCCTCGGAAGGGGCCTATTTTGAAGGCAATAAAATAAATTTTGACGAAAATTGAAAATTTGTATTTTATTTAAGATGTCTTGGTATTTTTTGTGACATAATGTAAGGTGAAATGCCCTAAGTGGGACAAGCCAAAAGTTATGCCTAAATCGGGACAATTGAATTTTATATTAAAACTATACAATAATTTAGAGATTAAATAATTATTTTATATATTCTGAGGCCTGAATTTTATATTAAAACTATACAATAATTTAGAGATTAAATAATTATTTTATATATTCTGAGGCCTTAGCTACAAGTAGGTGTGAATATTATTTGATTAAGACATCAATTCAAATTTAAAAATAAATTCAAAGTTTATCTGAAAACAGTATACAAAATAGTCTATTTTCATGCGAGTCATGTGCATTTATAGTTTGAAATTTTATTAGAAAAAAAAAAGATAATTTAAGCCCTTAGGCAAAAAATAATTATCACGCATGATAATATTGACATTTTAAAATATATTGGCAATCAGACGTAATTTAAATAATAATTATTAATTCAAACATTAGATATCCAAGTTTAGAACTGTTTTCAAATATAAGTATGTACCAGGATGTGCATACGCCTTAAGCCGAACACGTGTTTGCGACTAAAATCAACTCGTTGTTTTTACACTTAAATGGCAAATTATTTAACTAAATGCCCGTATAATTAGTCTTCTATTAGCTCGTAAAAAGAGAGAAACAAAATCCACAAAGAAAAGGAACAAGAAAAAAGACAATTACACAACAAATTAAAGATATTAAGTTAAATATCAATGATAAATCTAAAAAATTAAGGTCAGAAGCAACTAATGAAAATAAAGACGAAATTAAAGCAGAGAAAGCCAAAGAAAGTTATGCACTCAATTAGAAAATATGGAGAAAGAAGTATTGTCTCTTGAAATGCTTGCTTTACAAGAAAAAATTGAATTTAAACAGGATAGAATAAAATATAATAATATTTTGATATGTAAATCGTTAAAGATTTAATAAAGTTCGATGTTATAGATATAATTATATATAAATTCAATTTGTATAGGCTTTACTTCTGTTTAGGTACTAGCTTAAGATTGGATTTAATGTGTCCAACTATAGGTTAAAATTATTCCTGTTAATACAATAAAAATATTAATCTAAACAATGATTTTGGGATCTTAAATTACTTTACAAAATCTGAATTTTATGTTAAAACTCTTAAAAAATTATTTTTGTTTATCTAAACTAATCAAATTGAAGTTAGCAAAAAATGCTGTCCAGGCTTAGGGCATTTCACCTTAAGTACCAGAATCAAAATGCTGCAATAAATGGTGAAACACAGTTATGGAATAGCTGTATCTGTCACGAGGAGCGGCAGCACAGCAGCATATGGTAAATAGTCGAGAGAAGGGTAAAGGGAATATTAGGATAATGGAAGGATTGGCTTTGTAGATGCCTATTGAGTTGCTCCGTACATTAGCACTGCATAGTATGTCACATATCCAGGACGGCGAAGAGGCCGCCTCCGATAGGGAATTAACCACTAGGTATTATTGTATTAAGATGCGCACTTGCACCGATCGCAAAGATTAATTATCCTGCCTCTAATCGAATTGAATTCAATTGTCTGTTGGATGCCACTTGCACACCTCTAAATACATTGTTTCCCTCTATTCGAGCGACGAGAAAAGTAATGTGTTTCGCAAGTTTCCAACGTCATACGGAAGATTGAGCAGTTCCATACAACCTTCGAAACTTCCGAAACTTCCGTCATTTATTTCATCTTCCTCGGTTCCTCTGTTCCTGCTGCGTAACACGGCGAGGGAACCGATTAACAGTAATAAACTAAGACGCAACTGATTAATGACTTCGCCGGGGGAAAAGATCTTTATTGTACGAAAGAAAAAGATATTCTTTGTCAAACAATGTGGCATTTGTCCAAACTTCTTACGAAATCTGAGTAAATATGCCACATTTTCGTTTTACGTTCGAATCTGTACCTTCACCAAAATAAGAAATCTTTGCATCAATTGGTACTGCGATCATACTTTATTATTATATTATTCCTAATTTATCGTGAAGTAATAATATGTGTAAGACTTTTGTGGAAAAACGGTGTATTCTGAATACAGATAAAATTGGTGGCTCTCAAAACCTAATACAACATCATACTCATCAACGTACTTCATTTTAATATTATTCCTAATTTATCGTGAAATAATATGTGTAAGAATTTTGTGAAAAAACGGTGTATTCTGAATATAAATAAAATTGGTGGCTCTCAAAACCTAACACAACATTATACTCATCAACGTATTTTATTTTAATATTATTCCTAATTTATCATGATATAATAATGTGTCTAAGCATTTTATGGAAGAATGATGTGTTTTGAATACAAAAAAATATTGGTGGCCCTCAAAATCTAGTAAACACAAGAAAATATTAAGAAATAAAATCGATCACATTTTGTACGCATTACTGCGGACAAAAAACAGCCATGTACCAATTACTGCGTACCCATTACTGCGGATTAGAATTCGAAATATTCGAGCGTAGCGAAAGACATTAACAAACTACGTATCTAGATTAATTTAAACAAATCCTGAGTACAGTAACAAATACTTTTTTATTTATTGCATTTTAAATGAATAAACCTTTTATTAATTTTAACACCGTAGGATAATATCACATGAATAACTAAATATATTCTTTTAACAAATATTTTGGTGATATTTATTATCTTTAGTTTGAAGCTATTGTGAAGTTTACAACATTTCATAATTGCATTTAAAATGTAAACTTCTTTGTCTTTGTCAATTCTTCTTCCTATTTATTTCTTAACATCTCCATTCTTTCTTTGTTTCTTAAGTTTTCACTTCGCTTTACTTTGTTTCTTATTTATGTTATTGTTCTTTTTTCATTACCTTCCGATTTAATTTTTGCTATATCTTCTTATATTTTATCTATTTATAATACTATTTATCTAGAATCGTATCCTACTTACACTCCCCCTCATAAGTCTTAGAACACCTCTCGTTTTTAGTAAAACTCTGGTATTTCGTATAGATTATGGACCTATAACTGTATTAACTATATAATATAAATATAATGATAATGATCCATAGCACACATCAAAAATATGTAAAAATTATTTGGATCGACTTCAATGTAATAATTCATTAAAAATTATGAAATGGCCACCCCAATCACCAGATTAGAATCCCATAGAAAAATTATGGGATGAACTGGATAGACAGGTACGAAACTTGTGCCTAATTCGAAAACACATTTATGGAATATTTTGGAACGAGAATGGAATAATATAACAGCAGAATTATGAAAAAATTGATCACACGGATGCCAAGAACAATGGAAACTATAATAAAGAAACGTGGCGGATTCTTCGATGAAAAGAGAAAATATAAATATTTTTTTACTTTTTGGTAAGATTTGGTAAGATAAGAAAAAATTTGTTCGCATCCTTCAACGATTATTTCATTTTTACAGAGTTGAATACAAATATAATCACTGTCCTAAGACTATCCAATCAACAAAAAATTGTAGAGGGAAATGGAAGGAACACAATTTTTGACATTGGGACTTTGTTCGGACTAGTTACAAGATAAACATATTAAAAAACCCACTCCTTCGAGGTGAGCGGGTTGCAGGGGGGCACGTAGAAGGTTCCTTTTTCGGTTTTTCGCTTATATCTCGGGAACTATGGGTCCTAGCGATAAGATCACTCTATACAAAATTAAAGCTGACACAATGTGCCACAAGATTGATTCCATTCAGTTTTTCGCTATTTCGTATAGTTTCCTAGATATCCACGCTCAAAATTCACTAATTTTGAAAAAAAAATTTTTGCCTTACGTTTTTTGTGTTATTAAAACGCTATATTATGTGATATAACGTTTATATCATATCCGGTATTATATTCTGCACTGGGGTTAGAAATTTGTTGACAGTTAGCTTCCACCCATACATCTGAGGAGGCAGCTCATGTCCCAACCACATCTGGACTTGGTGACATGTCCTCAGGGAATGTTGTTTCGCTGCCCCCTCAGTTGGTGGGAGGCATGAGATATCCGGTTTGATATTGGCTACCGATTTAACAAAGGACTGGTAACGGTAACCTCCTACAATGAGGACGGTGCGCACACTTCAACATCCTCCATTAAGTCCGTAGACTAGTCACGTATTAATCTGGTCATCAGAGAGGTAAACTGTATTCCCCTCGATTTCCTCGATCTGGCGACTCTGATTTTGAAAAATTTTTTTTTCAAAATTAGTGTATTTTGAGCGCGGATATCTCGGAAACTATGCGAGATAGCGAAAAACTGAATGGAATCAATCTTGTGGCACATTTTGTCAGCTTTAATTTTGTATATAATGGTCTTATCGCGAGGACCCATAGTTTCCGAGATATAAGCGAAAAACCGAGAAAAGGGACCTTCTACGTGCCTCCCTGCTCCCCGCTCACCTCCTAGGAGTGAGGACTTTTGGTATGTTGACCTCCTAACTAGTCCGAACAAAGACTCCAAGTCAAAAATTGTGTTCCTTCATTGACTGGACTATTATGAGCGGGAGTGTACGTGTTTCGAATAGATACCTAACCTAAAACGTTAGACTGAAGTGAACTTCGTGTCTCATCGTAGTTGTAATTCACACCGCAGTATTAGGGACTCCTAAGTGAAATTATTAGGGACTCCTAAATTAGGTATTCCTAGTGATTTGTGCCGCAGTAATGAGCTCCTGCTTCAGTTTAGTGTACGTAATGCTGAGGACTTAATTTTTCTATTAACACTAGAGCTACCGAGGTTAAGACGAAGCTAGTTCAATCAAAACCAGACGTTTTAACTGATCTTGGCAATTTCATTTTGATGATCTTTCTGAATGAATACTTTCATTTTCATCTTCAGATCTTGAAGGCACAGGAGCACGTCTTCTTCTGAACATTTTCTTTGTCTGTAATCTCATTATCACTAATACTATTATCACTATAAAATTCAATTTCATTTTCTCCTAATCCACTTTCTTCATGCTCATACAATTCGCCATCCTCGATATCAGAGCATTCCATTGGTATATTGTTCACTTCAGTATATTGTTGCAACAATTCAGAGATTTTCAATCGTTTTGCCATTTTTAGGGCTTGTAAAATATCGTTACATAAATAAGAATTAGGTCCTATTCCAACGACTATGATATACAAAATGACCGCGTGAAATAACATCGACGACTGTGTTATGTTACATCGCGGCTATGTTTATGTTTATGTTGTGCCGCCAGAATAAAACGTTGCGTGCGATAAAATGTCATAACAAAACGTCGATAAATCTATCTAAATATTTAATAAACGATTTCGGGTTCGATAGACAAATTGTAGGATACTTTTCCATTTTGAGAAGTACCAGTCAAAATGACTGGTATTGGTATAAGTCGCTATGATACAAAATTATTTTGATTCTGAATAAAGTAAACAGAAATAAAATTCATTATATTACACCTTTAGTTATCGCTGCAAAAGTCATTACATCATTGCGGAAAAAATGTAACATGAAGTAAGAATTTTAAAATAAAATTGTAAAACCAGTCATTTTGACTGGTGTGGTAGTTCTAATGTTAAAAAGGCAAGAGAGGAAGGAATTCTTCCCTTCGGTGAAGAAATGTCTCCAGTAATATGATTCCTCGTGCCACCATTCCTTGGAAATTAATTTCGGAAGCAAATCCAATGCTTTTAGGGATTCGGTCCCGCATATCTTGCGAATTAAGTCTACTATCCGAGTCATGAAACTACTGGCAGACGATATCGTGTCCTACACGAATTCAATATCTAGCCTCGCCTATATTGCCAATTTGGTTGCTGATATTGAGCTAACAGCCGACTCCCGGGCAAGAAGATGATGCTTGAGCAGGACCGATAATCTGCAGACTATATGCCAATGCAATCGAAAAAAGGCGGTCGTTTCTTTTGACGTGGTGCAGCGGAACCTCGATTATTCGAACTAATTGGGGGCACAGTTCTCGGGTAATCAATTCTGTTGAATGACGAGGCAATTGAACTCCCGTGGAAAGAAAAGTCATTAATTATATTATTGGGGAAAGTATTTCTTTCCTTAATGGCCACTTTAATTACGACTTTTACCTAATTTTAGACTAACATTTTATCTAATTTTAGAGCTAGAAGTGCTCACTGTGAACAATAATTACAAGTTATAATTTGACTGCGGAACTTTATGCAAAATAAAAATTGTTTGGGCCGATTGCAGGAAACAGAAGACATATTACAATCTTTTTTTCATAACGATCGTAATGTTATGCCGTGAAGAAGAAAAGGATGAGGTTCCCTCGAGAAATAATCCTTTTTCTTCTTTATAGCTTAAAGTTTATTGAGTAGGCCACACCAACAGATTGTTCACAAGAAATCGCGCTTTATAGGAAGTATACGTCCTTACAAACTAACTGACGACTCGAAAGTAAGTCCCGCTCAATGAGAGGGTTCCTTATATAGATTCCTTATAAGGACCTTTGGTCTACACTAAAATGTGTCACCGGACATGTAACTCTGCCATTCCTAGTCCAGCCAAACATTTGAGTCAGCTTTGGGCAAAAGGGCGAAGATAATGTTGATTTGGAATCTTATCGGGAAGGGTGATGCGGCATAACAGTAATAAATTGAAAATAATATATCGACATTCTTAAATGCTTCTAATTTCTTTATTATATTAAATTGCACAAACTCGTTTTTGCCATAAATATATACATAAAATCCGTAGTCTATTTCTTGTAATTAGACTCCGGATTTTATGCATTTGTGCCAAAAATGAGTGCGTGTAATTTAAAATATTGAAAAGATTAAAAGACTTTAAGAGTATTAATATATTATTTTAACTATATTAAAATTATTCGTGAGAGATATACACTTCCATTTTGCTTCTGTGTCTTATAATTGATGCACAACATTTTTATTTTGCATAAAGACCCGGAGTCTACTTATAATAAATCTACTTATAATATTGTAGTATTTTAAATAACAGAAATATACCACGTTTTTAAGACGGACTAAAAAGATAATTGATGCATAAATAGTTCACCTAAGTCTTGCGTCCCACGTTTTTATATCGGGTCGTCGGAAAAGTCATGACGGATTTTTGCAATAGATGGCGTTACACGTATTTTTAGGTTAGAAACGTCATCTCAATCGGCACAAGTGCTATATATTTTGACAGATGACAGTTGAAACTTCATTTCAAACAAAGAAGTATTTGATTTGGTTACATCCTTCAGTTGTTATATTAAGTTGAAAATGGAAGACCAAACTGTGCATTTTTGGCATATTTTGCCTTTTTATTTTCACGCAGAAAAGAACGCAAGACAGGCTTGTGAAAAATAGCGTAAAGTTTACGGGGACAATGCCCTACAAGAGCGTCAGAGATGGTTCGCTAAATTTCGTGCTGGTGATTTTAACCTCAACAATACTCCTCGCAGCGGAAGGCCCGTTGAAGCTGATGACGATCAAATAAAGTCACTAATTGAAGCAAACCCACATTCGACCACTCGTGACATCGCGGAGACACTGACCATCATTCAACCGTCCACGACCATATCATAAAGCTAGGATTCATCAGCAAGCTCGATATATGGGTTCCGCATGAACTGAAAGAAGTCCATCTCACCAACCGCATCAATATCGCCGATACTCATCTCAGTCGCAACAAAATCGACCCGTTTTTGAAGCGCCTCGTGACCGGCGATGAAAAATGGATTGTTTACAACAATGTTCAACGTAAACGATCGTGGTGCAGAGGAAAAGAGCGAGCCCAAACAACATCCAAAGCCGATCTTCACCAAAAAAAAGTTATGCTTTCAATATGGTGGGACTACAAGGGTGTGGTGTTTTTTGAGCTCCTACCGCGAAATCAAACGATCGATTCTGTTGTGTACTGTCGTCAACTGAATGATTTGAATACATCTCTCACGGAGAAACGACCAGAACTCGTCAATCACAAATGCATAATGTTCCATCATGACAATGCGAGACCACACACGAGTTTGGTGACTCGCCAGAAGTTGCTGCAACTTGGATAGGAAGTTTTGGCCCATCCTCCTTACTCACCGGACCTTGCCCCATCAGATTACCATTTGTTTCATTCTTTGCAAAATTACTGGAATGGTAGGTCTTTCGATTCTGATGAGGCCATCAAAGAGCATCTCACCCAGTTCTTCACTGGAAAAGAGTAGTCCTTCTACGAGCGCGGAATCATGCAACTTCCAAAAAGATGGCAAAAGGTCATCGATCAAAGTGGCCAATACATTATTGATTGAACTTTGTTAAGTTATTAAAAAATGAGTCTTGAAAATTACCCGAAAATACGTCATGACTTTTCCGACAAACCAATACTTTTTAGCCAGTCTTAAAAACGTGGTATATTAAAAACTTTTTATTATTTAAATTTTTTTTTGTGTCTGTTCGTCTGTATCTCTGTATGTCTGTGAATGCGATACCTCGAGAACCACTTCATCAAGTTTGAATGGGAAGAACTTATTAGATTTTGGTAAACAAACATTAGTATAATACTTTGTAAACACCACACAGAGCTCCTTCAGTGCGAAGTGGGTCAGTGAAGTGGGGATGAGTCGGAGTGGGAACGTGTAGTGGAGTAGGAAGTGATGACATACTACCGAGCGTCGGATAGACTAATCAGAGGACAGGCCCCGGAGAGCCAGGCGTTGGCATTGGCCGAGCCGGAATCCATCCGTAGTACTGATTGGTCCTCGTTTTTCGTTAATAACTCGTTATTAATAACTCGTCATTACAGACAAGAAAAAGAGTTATATTGCACTGTCATCCAGTTCTGAGCTGTGTTTAAAGTTTCAAGTCTCTAGCTCATCGGAAAGTTATGTTAAAATCAATTGCAAAATTTGTACCGAACAGACAAACAGACAGACAAGAAAGCGAACTAATAAAAACGTGGCAATAAAAATATTTTCAGAAATTATGTCCTAAACTGTCTTACATTAGCTAGTTATAAATATAATTATAAATAGTAATTAATATTGTACAGTGAGTTTAAGAGCATGAAATACTTATATCTCGTATATCCCAAAAAAATATTATTTCAATCAAATATTTCAATAAATATATTATATAGTAAATCGATATTTTAAAATATTCTTATGTGTTTAAAATGAGATATAAAACAAATGTTGAAATACTATCTTATTTAAGTAAAAGTATTTTAGTTATCTACTATTTTTAATACGTTCTTTTTTAATACGTGTTATAAAGTTTACGACATATTTCGAATCAACAAAATAAAGATTATTCTACTTGATGTAATGTATTTAAATATACTTTTTTGCATTCAGTCATGTGGCACGATGTTCCATTTATTTCATTTGTTTATTTAATTCATTTATTTAATCAGTTATTGAATTCATTTATAATTGACTACAACTGCACAAACGGAGATCATAATTTAATATTAAAATTAAAATATCTCCTAAATTAATGGAAACACTAACAAAAAATGCTGGTGAACCATTCTGCATATTATGATAAAATAAATGATCTGCATGTGTGCTAGATAGCATAACGACTGGATAAAATACAAGCAATGTGTGTTAAAAATACTGGTCTATAAAATTTCGAGGCGTGAATCTCATGAATGCTTCAACTTGATGCCGTAATGCGTGACTTTAAGAGAAGAGACGTCTGCCTACCGCTCTATAGCAACACCTTTTTAAAGAGCATTCTTAGTTCAGTGAGGATCTATTTAGTAAGAGAGGAAATGTACGTGCTTTTGAAGAACGACCGAGGCTACGTGTCTCGTTGAAAAGTCAGCCTAGAGTCGGCTCTGAAAGAGCGTGAATACGCGAAAATTGAACTGTGAATTACGATTGTGAGATCAGCAAAAGATAGGATTTCTCGCACGCTTTTTTCTGAAGTAGCAAACTTCTGTCACTGTAGACAGCGGAACTTGTGTAAGATAAACATTTTTTTTATAAGGTTATTTATTTATAACGGTTGCATTAAAAATGTTCTACCTGAGTTGCAACAAACTGGAGTGAAAAAGATATTTATTTTCTTTCTCAATATATGTAGTACAGTCGGGGAATAAAATTAAGTGGGCACTCTTAAAAATCGCATAACTTTTTTAAAATTGATCCAATGGACTTGAATTTTTTTAAGTTGTTAGACCGACTAGTTTGCTAAAGAAAGAGCAAACAAAAATTTGTTTAGATTGCAATTGGTAAGGGTCATACAAAATTTTAAAAATTATGTTTTTTCAACTTTTTTTATCTGAGCCTGTAATGATAATATAAAAAATGCGTTTTGTTGATTTCGGTAACTTGCATGGATACTGAAAGTTTTATCAAAATCGGTCAACATTGCAATGAGCTACAGCTTAAAGATGAGAGCTTAAGAGTGAAAGTCGCAGATATTCAGCCTTGTCAGGACATTTCGCCATTATGTGATTATTAGACTGCGAATCTTTATGCAAAATAAAAATTGTCTGCATCGATCGCAAGAAATAGAAAATAAATTGAATTTTATTCTTCCCTTAACTTCTTTCGCTGCTGAGTTAGGGACGATGAACAGAAACGTCTCTTTTTATAAAAATAAAAAACGTACATTTACGGGAGTAGCACAAAAAAAATTTTGAAAAACGTATATTTACGGACGTGGCAGCAAAAGGGTTAATGATTTTAATAGAGGAGAAACCATACAGGGTGACCCACATAACTCTTAACAGCTCAATATCTCGAAAAATATGACAGAAATTAAAAAAGTGTAAAATACGCGTCCAAGGATTTTGAGGGGGAAAGAGGGGGGCAGTACCAGTTTTTTTTGGATGGCGTTTTCAAGGTCATTTGAAGCTCAAATTTGTTTTTTCAAATGGCAACCTATATTTTTTATTATGGGATCTTATTGTACGTAAAAAGACCAGCTATTTTCGTAGAATACTTTCTTTTTATCCGCGCACTAGTTCCGGAGATATTTAAAGAGAAATAGAGCGAGTCATACTTATACTGCGAGAAAGTTTGTAATTTCTTTATAACTATAACAAATTTTCAAAATGTTCTCCGTTGTTTTCTAAACAATAATACAGAC
>CM052250.1:11660905-11681413 GCA_028455795.1 Lasioglossum marginatum | reverse complement strand
CCCCCCGCGATCGCTTAGTTCGCGTACCGTTAGATCCGCCTCTGTTTGCAAGTGCTACTCGTTCGCGCTCGTGCGCGCCGAAATGCGTGCTTGCGGTCGATCCATCAGCTCAGGCGCATTTCGGCGCGCACGAACGCGAACGGGTAACACTTGCAAATCTGTTTGCAGGACAGATAGTATATCCTAAACATTCATAATATAAAGAATAAATGTCAAGAAATAGAAAGAAATTTATAAACAAAGACATCATTGATTTAAATTATCTGAAAAAACTATATCTCTACTTCCTAATTTGTTTCAAATTATTAAAGAGGCCCTTGCTATGAAAACATTGCATTTGTGCAAAATAACAAATAGTGCCAAGTTTAAACAATGTAAACTTTGTGAAAGTTTTTAACAAAATGGCACAAATCGGGCAGAATAGAACCTTTTGCATAAGAATCTGTAGACATTTCTGAATATAGTGTATAAAGTTTCAACTGCCCTCGTCTGCCCCTTTTAGTTGTACATCGATTTTAATAAATAGTTACTGGGAGTTTCAAGCGCGCCGTTAGCCGAGGCGCGCCGAAATTGTAGAAATGTTTAGGTCTGTACGAGGCCTTACCAGTTCGCCAGTGGTTAAACAATCGCTTCCTACTAAGATGGATCGGTGGAAGAGATGTTATTGAGTGACCACCAATATCACCAGATCTAACTCCCCAGTCGACTTCTTTTTGTGGGGTCACTTAAGTCTGTTTTTTATAAAACACAACCAGAAAGTTTTCTGACGATTTGCGTCGCAGATTTGTATAGGAATGTAGAGCTATTCCAACAGATACCTTCAAAAATGTTCGTTCAGAATTTGAGAATCGTCTGTATTATTGTTTAGAAAACAACGGAGAACATTTTGAAAATTTGTTATAGTTATAAAGAAATTACAAACTTTCTCGCAGTATAAGTATGACTCGATCTACTTCTCTCTTTAAATATCTCCGGAACTAGTGCGCGGATAAAAAGAATGTATCCTACGAAAATAGCTGGTCTTTTTACGTACAATAAGATTCCATAACAAAAAATATAGGTTTCCATTTGAAAAAACAAAGTTGGCCTTCAAATGACCTTGAAAACGCCACCCAAATAAAAAACTGATACTGTCTTCCTTTTTCTGTCTCGAAATCCTTGGACACGTGTTTTACACTTTTGTAATATCTTTCATACTTTTCGAGATATTCGGCTGGAAAGTTTTCAAATGAATACCCTGTAGATAAATATACATAGATTTATATCTGTTCCACTGCTAATTTTAGTTTTAATATAACCTTGTTTTGAATAAAATTAATAGCCTTAATCGTGTTAAACGGTTTAAAACATTAATAAATAAATGAACTTTTTATTTGCCGTTCATAAATAACCAATAAATTCCAGTCGCGTTAATTGGCTGATTTTCTACGTAATTAGCTAACTCTACTTTATAGAAATAGATAATGTCAACAGTTGAACGTTTTATCCTTTTCGTCATCGTTCACTCGTTTGCAATCGTTTGGCATCGTGACAAACAAACGAATGATTGATTAAAGAATTCTACTCGGGCAATGGATAAAATTGTATGTCTTGTTCGTTATTCATATAAAAATAAAAGTTTACTTGTACAACTTCCAAGAATGAATTATGCAACGAACCATTTGTAGATACGAAATGTAAATTCCACTGTATACGTTTGTAACAATCAGAAGCATTGAAGCTAGTACGCGTTGACACTTATGATGCATGTACAACTCTAACTATGTTTACAGATTTGACAGTCCATCTTTTATTTTTCCGCTCATTGTACATTTATCAATGTCAGCGTCCGATGATTTATAAATGGATGTCTACATTTGTAGCCATTCCCTCCACGTGTTATTCGAAAACACATATATTTTATACTTTGTAGCGTCATTTAAATATTCTCTCCCTACATACACATGTATAAATGTATATTGGGAAGTTTTAAATTAAAAATCACCTTTTTTCTATATTTATCTATTAATACCTTAGTGTTCTTCGACAAATTTTTTCGGTCAATCGTCATTTTATTATTTCCGTGGATAATAAAATACCGAATAAATTTCCGAAAATAATTTCTAACTTTTAACATTAACCGTACCACGACCGGCCAAATGACCGGTTTCACATTGTTTATTATTTAATTATTGAAATTATTCAATTAATTTCTTTATTCGAGCACATATTATTATAAAAATTGAGAGAAATCTAAATAAATTCAGCCTTGTCATTTTTATAATACGATATTTTGTACCCGGTACGGTTATATATTAAATAGATGTTACCATTATCAATATTTATACGAGAAACAGATGGCTGAATTTGGCTGAAAATTGTTTTGTTTACTTTACACAATAGATACACATTAACTATAATAAACAATAAGTTGATTTACGTACAATGCTTACCAAAATATAACTACTCTAGATTATTAAAATGTTTTTCACTCTAATTATTTTTTTATAGATACGTTTATTATATTTTTTAGAGTCTATGCTTTTTATCACATATAGACAATAAACAGCAGATTTTATGCATTTATTTATTGCAAAAAATGAGTACGTGAAATTTAAAACAGTAAAACCAGTAGAAGAATTTAAAAATACTGTTGCATTATCTTCAACTTATTAAACGTATTAAGAAGGAAAATAAATTTCTATTTCACTCCGGTTTGTTACAATTCAGGCAGACAATTTTCATAAAGATCTGCTGTCTAAAAATTCAGCAAAGGTTTATTTTCTGTGTGAATCATTACATTATTTTGAACAATACTCCATTTTAGCGAGCTGTATATTTCGTTACATTCCACAGTCTTGTTTTCTGTGAATTACGCGATACTGTTATTTTTCGAATGTTTCGAATTTCAACGTGTTGCAATAAACAATCTAGAATTTCATTACCTCAACATAACATTTTTGAACGTACGTGTCCCAATCACTGAATTTCTTATTCTACAGGAAAAATTAATTTTTTGTGATTTCATGAAAACACAAATGGAATGTAATTAAATTTTGTTGCAATATAGATTTCCTTACAATATAAACATATTAGGTTGGGGGAAGGGAAAGTTCTGTCGTATTTTAAAGAGAATATTTGAATCAATTTATAAAAATATTTGTAACAACTTGTTGCCATTTTTCAGATAACCTGTCAATTCCTGTTTCCCAATAACTCACTAGCAACATATGTTTTTGATTTACAAACTAATAATAAATATTCAATAAACATTGAATATAAAGTGTTTTGACTTCATTTCAACACTTACTTTCCATCTTTCCAGACTTTTTGAGGTGTCCCAACTTACACGGTAAAAATTTTTTTTGCCGAAAATATTGTCTTCAGAAAATTGGCTGTAACTTTTTATCCATTAACACTATCATTATATTGTACTTTCTGCAGCAAAAATTTAACTGACAACTATACCTTTCCTATACCTATATTGAAAATTTAAAAAATACGTTTTGTAGATCTGTGTCAATTATACATAAAAGCTTCATCGAAATCGGTTGATGCGGGAAAAAATGACAGGCATTGAAAGATGTAAGAATCCTTAGATTTATTGCAGTTAGAGACTGAAAATCGTGAAAATCTACAATTTTTACCATTTTTAAACGTGTGTAGCTCATTGCAACGTCGACCGATTTTGACGAAATTTTTAGAATATGTTTAATTCACACAGATCTACAAAACGTATTTTTTAAAATTTCAATATGAGCCCACATAAAAAATTGTAAAATGCAGCTTCTGAAATTTTTTCTACAATTCCGATCTATTGCAATTTTTCAAAAAATTTCTTTTCACATCTTGTAGTAAACTAATTGCCCTAACTTCCCAAAAAAGTTCAAATTGTATAGTATAATATTAAAAAAGTTATTGTCTTTTTTAGAGCGTCCGAATATTAATTCCGGCCACTGTAATTATAATTGATCGAATAGTATCGCGCGCCTCTATTGTTGCGTTGGTTCTCTGGAATGTATCCAGATTTCTGAATTGCTTCGTTTGTGTACCCTGACTCGCCTACTATCTTCGCTTGTGTTTTAACATGTAAACATGTCCTAAAGGGAGGGCGATTACGCTGACAAATTGCGAATCAATTTACCTATCGCGGGAACTCGCTTTACAAATCAGTTGCAACGCGCTAATTATAAGCGGATCCATTGCTTGCTGTGTCACATATTGCGAGGTCTATGGCACGTCAACCGGTATCGAGTTTCTATATCATGAAACCATGAACGCACACTGTTTACCAAAAATCTATTATAATACTAAATTAATATTAGGACACTACATTACATCAACATTAGCATCCTAATTCTTAGACGGCGGATTTTATGCATTTATAAAAAAAACTGAATAGATGTAATTTCAAACAGCAAGAGCATTATTGTCATATTATTTTCACGAAACATCCTGTGCAATAAAATATAAAAATTTTGGATTAATTATTGAATTTCTGGCGACTAAATGACCCCTTGACATATAAAATAAATGAAATTTTATATAACCAAAGATACCATTTATTAGTTATCTTATCAATTGGATAAACAATGAATTTTTTTTCGTATAAATTTTCCGTCAATATTAACCCTTTGCACTTGGAGCTATTTTAACTGGAAAATTAAACATTTCTTCCGACCTAGAATATTTAAATTGGTATAATAGCTCATACAATACCTAAATGTTTAGTAATTGATTAGATTACATTAAACAATGATATTTCGTATAAATTTGCCGTCAATATTAACTCTTTGTACTAGAGCAATTTTAACACGAAAATTAAATATTTCTTCCGATCTAGAATAAATCCATTCTATATGATTTTCTTCATTTTATGGATATGATATTGATATAATACCTCATACAATACTTAAATGTTTAGTAATTGGTTATATCCCAACATATTTAATAATGTAAACAATATTTTGAATAATGGTATAGCAATTTTTAATGGAGACTCACTCTCTCTCTCTCTCTCTCTCTCTCTCTATCTTTCTCTCTAAGGCACCACACGAGTGCTAAGAGTTAAACATGTTAAGAAAGAGATCAAATTTTTATATTGTTTCCAATTTGTTTGAGAGATAAAAGAAAATTGTAAACCTCCCCTAAATGGTAAAGAGATGTAGAAGTTTATAAAATGAATTGTTCACGTACTGGTCATCATGACATTCGAGCTATTTATAACAATTTCACCAAAAATGTTTTAAAAAGGTGCAGTGGTAAGAAATGAAGAATTTTGAAAAATATCATGTTTTCGATAATTTTCGTATTTTTTAAACTGTACCATTCATTCTCTTTACAATGTTCTTAAACATATAAAGAAAAGCGAATTCAATAGTGTAGCTTCTATAGAGGTGTGACTATCGATTATCGATATCCTATTGGTACTTAACAATGTATTGATACCATCGTTTAAATATCGTTAAGCCAAATTAAAAGGATACAATATGAGCTGAATATTTTCTCATCGCTGTTCCTTGTTCTAGCTGAATTCTACAGTATTTTGAAATTAGCAGAAATTGAAGTATTCATAGCACTGTGATAAATAGACAGCGGACTTTATGCATTTATGACAAAAATGGGTAGGTGCAATTTTAAACAGTAAATAAACAATTTCACTTCAACTTGTTGCAATTCAGATGGAAAACTTTTCTTTTGCATAAACATCCGCTGTCTAGTGTGTGATAAACCAATTTTCTCTTAAATCATGACATTCTTTTCTATGTACCATTCTGGTGTAATGGATTTCTATACACAATGTCTTCATAAAATAATATATAAGTGGATTTGTTTACGTTTTTTACATTATAGTAACTAATTTATTAAAGCTTATTTCCCTTGCTTCTCCTAATGTACCGATTAAATTTTTTTTGGTAGTATTTGTATTCTTTCTTGTACGATTGACTTGTATCAATAAAAAATATAATCGGTCAGTCGAATGATTTATCGAATAATTAATTGATAAAGACATAATGCCATAATACTCCACTAGTATTGAAGGAACAAATTCAAAATTATATGTAACATAATGTAGCTTATTGAGAGTTTATGATAAAAATTAATATTCCGACAATGAGTAAATGCAGAGACTGAAAATGTCAAGGATGTGATGACAAAACAAAGTGAACATTCTTTTGGTGTTTTTATTGTTTAGTCACAATCTGGAGTTGTTGTTAAGATAATTTCTAACTAGGCTGCGGATTTTCTTATGCATGTCAGACAAAAAATGAATGGCTACAACGCAAAATAGTAGAATCGTTTAAACTATTTAAAAATATTATTGTATTGTTTTCAACTCAATAAAACTATTAGCGAAAGAAATAAATGTGTAGCTGCTACGTCTTGCAATAGATAGAAACAATTTTTATTTTCCATAAAAATCGATTTATAATCTATTTATAACATTTAACCCTTGGCACTCGAGTGGCGACACAGAGAGTCATCACTAAAAATTGCTGTACCATTATTCAAAATGTTGTTTAGATTATTAAATACAGTGACTCCTACTGATATTCGGACACTCTTAAATAACTTTTTAAATATTGTACTATACAATTTGAACTTTTTGGAACATAGAGCAATTAGTTTGCTACAGGATGTGGAAGCCAATTTTTTCAAAAATTGCAATTGGTCGGAATTGTAGAAAAAATACTAAAATTTGCAATTTTGCAACTTTTTTATGTGGGCCTATATTGAAACTTTAAAAAATACGTTCTGTAAATCTGTGTGAATTATATGCACTGTAAAAGTTTCATCGAAATCGGTTGATGCGGTGAAATCGGGAAAAAACGACAGGCATTGAAAGATGTAAGAATCCTTAGATTTATTGCAGTTATAGGCCGAAAATCGTGAAAATCTGCAATTTTACCATCTTTAAACGTTTGTAGCTTATTGCAACGTCGACCGATTTTGACGAAATTTTCACAGATCCACAAACTTTTAAATTTTCAATATAGGCCCACATAAAAAAGTTGTAAAATGCAACTTTTAGTACTTTTTCTACAATTCTGCAGCTAAACTAATTGCTGCAGCTTCCTAAAATATTTCAAATCGTACAGTACAATATTAAAAAAGTTATCGTACTTTTAAGAGTGTCTAAATATTAGTGGGAGCCACTGTATGTTGGTATCTAATTCAACATTTAATCAACATTTAAATATTGTATGAGGTATTACATCAATTTCATAATCATGCAAAGAAAAAAATTAGTATACAGATACATCTGTAGGTACCATATGTTAAACGCATTTTATACCATTATCGCATCGATATTGTAGAAATATCTTTCTATTATATAAAATAGTTTTTGGTTTCTGTCTCCCTAAAACGCCGAGCGGCTTGCCTTCTGAAGGGGAACTGAAAATTGACAGTGTGTATTTTTTAGAGAAAGAGAGAGAGAGAGTGGCGCCATGGGGGTTGGCGAGCGAAGCGAGCAGGGGGCAGAGCCCCCTAGTTATAAAATATAAAATAATGCAAAATATGCAAAATACAAAATACAAAATACAAAATACAAAATACAAAATACAAAATACAAAATACAAAATACAAAATACAAAATACAAAATATAAAATATATAATATAGCCCATTAAAATAGAATAACCTTTTTATAATTGTAGCAAACGACCTGATTTTTTATAATCAATTAGAAGCATTGGTTTACGAAATGATATTCAAAAAAGATTTTCCAAAAATTATAATTTACAAGGTTACCTGCAAAAATAAAATAGGCATTTTTTGATACTTTTTTATTTGGGCCCTCAATGAAAATTTAAAATATATGTTTTGTAGATCTATGTTAGTTATATACATGCAGAAAATTTCATCAAAATCGATTAACATACCCAAGAGCTACAAGTGGTTAAATGTGGTGAAAATCATAGTTCCTCGCGACTTTTGGTCAGTTTCTGCTTAAAATCCACAGATTCTTACATCTTTGGATGCATGTCGTTTTTTTCTGCATCAACCGATTTCGATGAAATTTGCAGCATGTGTATAACTAACATACATCTACGAAACGTATATTTCAAATTTTCATTACGGGCTCTAATAAAAAAATTATAAATGGTGCCTCTTTTAGTTTCTCATGTAATTCTTAGCAATTGCAATTTTTTCAAAATCTTTTTTGCATGTCATTTGGTAAATCAATTCTTCTAATTGCTAAAAGAAAGTCAGGTTGTTTGGTCCGATTATAAAAAAGTTATAATGTTTAAAAATGCGTTCAAATACTTTCAGTTCACTGTAGGCCGAAAGAAATGTTTAATTTTAAAGTTAAAATAGCACCGAATGCAAAGGGTTAAACTCGTTCGCCTAAAATCGTGATTTTCCAGTAATATCCCCTAGTAGCATTTATGGTTGGTGTTTTGTTGGGCCTATGTTGGCGGTATCGGTTGGGCAACCGTTAAAAATGTCGCTTTTTATTCAGTTGGGCCAACGATCATAGGGATCCAACATAGGGCCAACATTACTATAAGGCTTCGTACAGACCTGAACAGCCCGCCGAACCGCGCAACGAACCGCGCGCCAAATCGCGCATTTCGACGAACATTTCGGCGCGCCGAACGGTGAACGGAACGAGTTTTTGCTATGTTGGATATTCGTTGGCAAATTGACATAATTTTTCGTTGTTGGCCCTACGTTGGGGATTTGTAGGCAAAACCACTAACCATTCCCCAACAAACTCCCAACCGTCGGCCACCGTTGGCCAACCATAAATGCTACTAGGGTCACTATCGTTTCGAATGAGCAACATATTAAGCTCCGATCACAGTGTACGTTTATGAAAACCGGTTCCGCAACGAAAGGATTAGAGAAACAAAAAGGAGGATTGCATTCCCCGCAGCAATGTACAGATAAAAATATGCCAGCGATGCAGGGGTTTTGCGCTTAGATACGCGTGACTTAATTAGCCGGTTAGTCGATAGACATTTATTTTTGCCCGTAGACGCTCGCTTTTTATTACTACGCCGCCGGGAACGTCACGTGGAGAGAATGAGACAGACATCGTTGTAAATGATGGCTACATTCTCATTCCCATTGTGTCGAGCGAAAGCCGATCACACTTGTGACAGGTATTATCTTAGGAAAAGTGGGTGACGCCGCGTTGCTTCTACGACGCTGCAACAACGACCTGAATAAATTGCATTTAGACTGCAACTCCCCTCTCGAGAATATGTTATTATTCTATATCTTTGCGACTGGTGTTCGTACACCGATTTTAATCAAATAAATTCTGCTGAATATACAACGAGTTCCACGAACTATGGCCACCTATAATATCTTATTATTAGTCGTTTCAGACAACGCTCAAAAATAAAAATAATTTCGTAGCAATTAAGGGGGCTGCTCTTTACTTTACCGTACTCAAAATTCTTGCTTTCCTCTATAAATTATTATGTATTTGGTATGTAATCCAGTAAATTTTTACCCGGGAAACCAGCAGATCGAAGTTTCGATCCTGTAGGATCAATGGTTCAGAAGTTACGGCCGCTTAAAGAAGAGCAATTTGCAGTGTTCTTGATAGATAAGGGCGCCGCCATATTAGTTTGTAGTGACGATCACGCGCCGCTTACCGAGCAGAACCGCTAGATGGCAGCACGGGCACGCGTTAATGCTGATAATATAGAACGGGTATTGTGATTGTTGTTTGAATTTTGGAAGACATGGCCACGATGAAGCGTTTCAACTGGTCTGGGTTAAGTCTGGGTTAGATTTCTGTAAATATTTTCCACGATATTTCTTCTCAAACATTTTCTGAGATATTTTCTCTATGTTAGCGATATTACTGTGTGCCCGTACTGCCATCTAGCGGTTCTGCTCGGTAAGCGGCGCGATCGTCACTACAAACCAATATGGCGGCGCCCTTACCTGTCAAAAACACTGAAAAATGTTCAACTTTAAGCAAGCATAACTCCTGAACCATTGATCCTACAGGATCAAGACTTCGATCTGCAGCCGCCCCGGGTACAAATCTACTGGAGTACATGCCAAATACATCATAATTTATAGGTGAAAGGCACAAATTTTGAGTCCGGTAAAGTAAAGTTTACCCTAAATGACTGTTATGAAGGACCGAAATTTTGGTTGATATCGGTTTCGAATACGATCCTTCATATATCGGATATCTGTCCTCATTTCGGTTCTTGGTCCGTTATTTTTTGGTCCTGTATCGGTCCTCATATCGGTTCTAAGTTCTAAGTTTCAAATTATAGCAATCAGGGCTTGAAACGGATCCGAAAATAACTACTAAAATTAAAAACTGTCATATTTCGATCATAATTGAAAGTTGTTTTATTATAACAACGTGAGACCGTTTGAATTGTTGACAGGGATTTTAATCCATATCTTCGACTTATTTTTTCGTGTACATCACTTGTTTCGTTACACAGATTGCATGACATTCCCTATTGCACCTGTTCCTCTTCACCATTTCTTATTTTCCTTATTCTCGCAACAAAATTGGCAAAAGTACGAAACGCCTCTTGCGAGTCTAATAAACAGCCTAATTGTTGCACATGAAAATCCACAAGTTATGGCTGCTTTTCCTCTGTTTATGTACCTCTGGATACCCATAAAAATGGCTGTACCAGTGGCGTATTTATATCTATAGTCTACGCATCGACGCTCCAATAACCCGTAAGTATGTGCGATAATTTATCCGAGGAGCACAATTTTTTATCGATCGTTCACACGGAACCTTGAAACAACGTTGCAACGTTGTCATTAAAGCTGCCGCGCAACACTCTCGCCAAACACAAATAAAGCAGACCGATAAACGCGTTATCGGACGCTTAATCGTTTACCTTTTCCCTTGTACACTCCGAGACAAAATGATAGCGCACACATTAAAATTAACATGGTAATGCCGTATTTTAACGAGTCACACTCGTCATGTAGATTTCAAAGTCTAACAAATTTGAATGTTACGTCTTCCCTTTTAAATTAAATAAAATTTGATTCGTTCGTGATCAATAGACTGCGGATGTTTATGCAATGTTTAATTTTTGCAGACAATTTTCAAGAAAGTGGGAACAACTAAAATCTTATTTTCAGAGGTAGTAGCCTTTCTAGATCTGAAATACATCAAAGTCGTATTAAATTCGGAGGAATTTATTATTCTAGCATTTCTTGAAAATTTCAGTAATCAATATTTAAGCATTCAAATAAATGCATAAAGTGTATAAAGAGTGCACAAAGCAAAAATTGCATGGAGATGCAAAATGAATAGTATGTGCATCAATTGCAAGACACAGGAGCTAAATATAAATTTATATTTGTCACTAATAATTGTACTGTAGCGGAAATAATATACCGGGTGTCCCAAAAACGTATTTCCTTGAAGGAGAAGACTTCAGAGGTCATTTGAAGCAACTTCTTTCTTTGCGAAACTGTTCTCCGTGGCTTTGTTAATGAGTTATTAACGAAATTTATATAAAAAAAGCTTTTAATATACCATGTTTTTAAGGCGGACTAAAAAGTATAAAATAATTTTTCCTAACCCCACACAGATAGTCCTGAAAATTTGTGATTGCGAATTTTTAATAGCTATGAAAATACTTGTAAGATTTAAAACAAAAAACGTGGGGCACATGCAACAGATAATTGATGCATGAATAGTTCACCTATGTCACTAATAATTTTATTGTACTGAAAATGATATGAACTGTTGTGTGAGTTTTCTCAACAGCAGCTACTCTCTACACTCCTTACTATTATCTTGCGCTCCACGTTTTTCTTTTTAAATATTACAAGTATTTTCATAGCTATTAAAAATTCACAATCACAAAATTTCAGGACTATGTGCGTTAGGAATCTGTATGTGGCTAGGAAAAATTATTTTATACGTTTTAGTCCGTCTTAAAAACATGGTATATTAAACATTTTTTTTTATTTAAATAATTATTTTCTGCTTTTTAGACGAATAGACAGACAAGAAAGCGAGTTAATATTGCATTGTCATCCAGTTCTGAGCTATGTTTGAAGTTTCAAGTCTCTAGCTTATCGGGAAATTAGTTTAAAATCAATTGCAAAATTTGTACCGAACAGAGAAACAAACAGACAAGAAACTGAGTTAATAAAAACAGGGACCAATCAAAAAATTATTTCAAATGACTTCAGGAATCACCCTTATCAAGGAAAAATATTTTTGGGACGTCCTGTATTAACACCCTTAAAGTCTTCTAATTTTTTCACTGTTTTAAATAGCACCTACTTGCTTTTGTCATAAATGCATAAAATCTTATTACACTTATACCATTTTAAGCCACAAAGCTGATCTTCAACGTCCTATCTCCAATTTTTACTTTGATATTTAATTTTAATTTTAATTTTAAATATAATTTCTTTCAATGTTGATCAAGGTATTTGTTATGTATTCTTTTTGTATGAGCGGAGAAGTGAACATATATACGTTTTGTAAGTCCACATATGTTATATATGTATACAACCTGCAAATTTCATATCAATTGATTAATTGGTTTCCGAGTTTTAAATGACTAAAAATACTGAAAATTGCAGTTTTTTTATAATTCTTTAGCCTACTTTTTTTCTCACAATTTCTAATCGTTTATAACTAGACTGCGGATCTTTATGCAAAATAAAAAATGTTTGCATTGATTGCAAGACACGAGTGAAATAAAAATTTCGTTCTTCTTTTAATTATCTGATTAAGCTATAACTAACACACTTTTTTAATATGTCAACTGCATTGAATTGTGCTTACCAATTTTTATCATAAATGCATAAAATCTGCAGTCTATTTATAACTTATAAACCAATTTACCAATTTCTATAAAATTTTCAGCATGTACGTATTATAACTTATACGAATCTACAAAATACCCTTTTTAAATTTTCGTTATAGGCCCAAATAAAGAAGTTGCGAAAAGCAACTTTGACCATGTTTTTTTGTAATTCATTCCGAAAATTTTCATTACATATTATTTAGTATACTAATCCATCTAGCTTGGCAAAAAAGTCGAAGTCGTTCGGTCCATTTATAAAACAGTTATTCTGATTTCCAGTGTATCATCAATTATGAGTAGACTGCGGATCTTTATGCAAAATAAAAATGTTTTACATTGATTGTGGAATGGGCGGGAATTGTGGCAGGAATAACATAAAAATTGATTTTATCCCTTAACGACTTTGTTACATTAAAAGCAATATTACAACGTTCTTGAATTTTTTAAACCTTTTACTGTTTTATATTTCAGCCGACCAATTTCTTCATAAATTCATAAAGATCCCCAGTCTAATTATGAGACTGACTGTATACAGTCGCGCACAAAAGTATTCGAATACCATTAAAAAAGGGGTAATTTTTAAAAAATTGGACCAAACGTGTTGGTTTTTTTGAAGATATTGGAAGGATTAGTCTACCAAGGTACAGTGATCCGAATTAATATCCGGACTCTCTAAAAAAGACGATAACTTTATTAATATTGTACTATACGATTTGGACTTTTTTGGGAAGCTAGAGCAATTAGTTTACTACAGGATGTGAAAAGAAATTTTTCAAAAATTGCTATAGATCGGAATTGTAGAAAAAATACTAAAAGTTGCATTTTACAACTTTTTTATGTGTGGGACTATATTGAAAATTTTAAAAAATACGTTTTGTAGATCTGCGTCAATTAAACATATTCTGGAAATTTCGTCAAAATCGATCGACGTTGCAATGAGCTACAAACGCTTAAAGATGGTAAAATTGCAGATTTTCTGATCAGATTTAACTGCAATAAATCTAAGGATTCTTACATCTTTCAATGCCTGTCGTTTTTCCCCGCATCAACCGATTTCGATGAAACTTTCACAGTGCATACAATTGACACAGATCTACAAAACGTATTTTCTGAATTTTCAATATAGGCCCACATAAAAAAGTTGTAAAATGCCCCTTTTAGTATTATTTCTACTGTTCCAATCAATTGCAATTTTTGACAAAAATTTTTTTCGCATCCGGTAGTAAACTAATTGCTCTAGCTTCCTATAAAAGTTCAAATCGTATAGTACGATATTAAAAAAGTTTTCGTCTTTTTTAGAGTGTCCGAATATTAATTCGGGTCACTGTAAATAATGTAAAAATTTAAAGGTGGCAATTTGAAGCTTTTTGTTATCTTTTTGTCCCGGAGTGTAGCTCTGCCGCTTGTAACTCTGCGAAGACTCTTAAGCAGCTCGTCGGTGACAAATACATTAGGAACTTTCCACGTTCCGCTTTAAGATCCTATCAAAGTTGTGCGTTTTGCGTCCGTACCCTCTGTTAAGTGGTTAATTTTCCTCTTTGCTGCTACAGAATATTGATGCCGTGGAATCACGACACCATAAAGAATGAGCTGTTCCACCATGATAATAAATCCCCTTATTTTCCGCGAATATTGTCGCCGTTATCCGAAAATGCCAATAAACGTCCGTCGCGATTCGTGATTAACGGAAACGCGATTTTATAAGTCCGTTTGGTGACCCGATCGATGGCGTCCCCAGCATCATCAATAAATAAAAAGAGAAAATTGTGTCACAGCGTGTTCGTAACAATTGCTTTCGTACAGGGTTCTACTAAAATTACATACAGTGACCTACACGCAGTGTTGGGCAATCTTTAAATAAATAATTATTTAACACTATAACTGATCTCGCAAGTGTTATTAGAAATTCTTTTGAGGGATATCTGAGGGCAGCGCCTGCTGTAGCGGTTACGTCGCCCGGGACAAAAAGATATTTTTTAAATAAAGATACATATTTTTTATTTTCAATAAAAATCAAATCATTTTATTGAAATTTTAATAAAAGTATATATTTAGAAAGAAACATAACATAACATTGACAACACGGTCCAACAAATTTCAACTTTTTTTTGACGTTTCAATTATCACTATGCGATTCTTATAGAGTTTTTCGCGCTGATTCCGAATCTGTCCTTAATTTTTCTGCTAGATGCACAGTTTTTGAGAAATTTGAGTTTGAAAAAAGACATATTTTTCGACTTTGAACAAATATTGTGATATTATTATAAAAGATGTTGTATTGTTCTTTACAGCAAAAGATTCTCTAGACTTTCCCGAATCCAGTGATGTGCAATACTAATACTAACATGTTTAAACATGTTTAAACAATCATTAAAGACGGAGAGGCACCGCTTTTGCACCGTTTTTTGATGATATTTTTTAATTTATCTGAAAAAATAAGGTTCCAGCGGAAAATCGAACTATACTACGCGATAGAGCAGATTTTTATCTTGAGAAACCACCCTTTCAAGTTTCGAACGTCGACGTTTTTACCAAACCAGAAAGCAAAATATCATCGCCCGACACAAGTCGCCGCCAGTAATGCTCTGCCACTAGCGCGGTCGTTCTACGCGGCGCAGCGAACGCCCGTTCTAGTGGTGAGCGTCACTGACGGCAACTCATGTCGGGCGAAGATATTTTGCTTTCTGGTTCGAAAAAAACGTCGACGTTGGAAATTTGAAAATTTGGTTTCTCAAGATAAAAGTCTGCTCTATCGCGAAGTACAGTTCGATTTTCCGCTGGACCCTTATTTTTTTATATAAATGGAAAAATATCCTCAAACATCGGTGCAAAAGTGGTGCCTCTCCGTCTTTAATGATTGTTTAAACATGTTACGATATGAAACATGGTCGTATCACGACCAGTCTAATAAACAGTTTCACATTTTTTATTTCATAATCATTGAAGTTGCAAGGATAAATTCCATTAGAAATTATTAAATGAACAAGTCGACCTTCAAATGACCTTGAAAACGCCACCCAAATAAAAAACTGATACTGCCCCCCTCTTTCCCTCTCGAAATCCTTGGACACGTGTCTTTTACATTTTCTTAATATCTTTCATACTTTTCGAGATATTCGGCTGGAAAGTTTTCAAATGAACTCCCTGTATACATATAGCACAGTTGCCCTCAATGCTCTTTTCGCCTGAGCCTCCACCTGAGCACCCTATCGGTGTGCGAGTAAGATAGCACTACCCCCGGCCGCCATTGTAAGCTTCAACTCGCCCGTAAGACGGCTCAGTCTATCTCTATAAGTCTATGTAATAGAATGAGAGGTTAGGTTAGGGCGTCGCGACCACATGTGAAAATAATAAAGTTTGTTATTGCAATTGAGTTGTTTTACACCAAATCCTAACATTTTAATAGTGGACCAACCGACTTGGATTCTTCCAGAGAATTTGCAACAATTAATTTACTATATGACGTGAAAAAGAAATTTTTAATGAATTTTGATTTTGATCGGAACCGCGGAGAAAGTACTACCGGTTGCTTTTTAAACTTTTTGTAATTATATAATATTATTCTCGAATACAATTTCTTGCATTCCATTATCGAGACCTGAGTTTTTAAAGTTAATGAATTCTTCGAGAACATCTTTTCGTAAACTCCTGAACAGAAAAAGTTTTCTTCCAAAGAAAAAGTTCGAGGCAAAGTGAAAGTCTAAAGATTAAAATTAAAAATCGAAGAAGTATGGAGCGTGATACTGTTCAGTTTTATGCTTCAGATGGTTAAGCTTTTGCATCATTGATTGCGATGCATAAGCTCATAACTCTGCCTCTATTATCCGAACTACAGCGTAGTTTCATAAATACTATACAGTGGAACCTCAACCTTAACTAGCTCGATTTATGACAATCTGTAAGCAACACTATTTGTTGTATAAATAAATATCAAATCTAGGATTGCAATTAAGTTATTAATTTATTATACGCACTCTTTTCCTGTTATTTCGGATAATCATGGTTCTACCGTACGTGATTTTTTCAATTTGTTTTCTAGAAGACTTACTCCAAAAGTCACTATTAATTATTGAAATAATTTATTTGCTAAAAAATAGATGAAGGATCGATATTTATATCAATTTTGTCAGTAGAAACAACTTTTCTTTAACCCCTTGCCCTACGATTTATTTCACGACTTCAGTGATTAAATCTTTTTTGTAATTCTTAATTCCCTAAAAAAGGAAAAACTTTATATCTATTGTACGTCTATATGTTCTCCAATAACTGTACATTAACAAAAACAAAATAGAATATTATTCCGATTTTGTTGGAATTATATTTGTATTGGCTTTATAATGCGCGCGTTTTGTGTTTGCAGCGACACCTGTTGTCTTGTATATATGAAGATCGTTTTGTTACTACCTTCTTCTCTGGTCACTTGAAGTGTTCACATCATTCATATATGTGTAAGCTAAATTAAATTATATTTTATGTGTGGTATTCTTAAATGAAATCCTATACTTCACTTCTATTTAATAATCCCTAACAGATTTAAAGGAAATTAATAGCATACAAAGTTAAACTATTTCTATTTAGAAACAAGGGGTTAATATAATAAATAATTTAAGTTAAATTATTTAATTTAGTTAAATTATTTAAGTTAATATAATATAATTTAATAAATGGCAAATGGTACACATGGCAAAATGAGATCACAAATCTAGTTGTTATTGTAACAATTACAATGTATAAATTATGATAAACATTAAAAAGATATGGGGTATCAGTTAAAATAATGAAAATGGTCTTGACACGTACGGTAGGCTTTTTCTCACAAAAAATTATCATTACAATATTGTTGCCCCATCGTAACTGCACCACTTTTACAAAGAAAAAGTTTTTCCATATTTTTCAACATGGACGATGTGTGCCGGGTAGATAAAGTTGTTAACCCATTTTGTAGTTTGAAGTCAGACTATAACGTGCTCTTGTGCATAACGGAAATATGGCGTTGAAAATTACAGAACAACAATGCATGTTTTTAACTTTAACACACGTATGTAAATGGTTTTGCTATTTGTTTGACACTTCAAATGCTAGAAAGTTTGAATGTAATAACTACACTTCGGGTCTTCATGCATCTATGGCTTATGAAAATTTTCGAAAAAGGCTGGAATATAAAATTCGATAGAATTTTGTATAATTTTTATTTGTATTAGATCTACAATGGCTTTTCCTATTAAAAATAGGATTTTATTTAATTCCACTTTTTTAATATTTGTCTACAAAAATTGGAAAATGCATAAAAATCCGCAGTCTAATAATAACTATATTTATATTAAAAATACAATACCAGAATATTTTTTTCGTTTGCCGATATTTACAGTTGTGTTAAATAAAATACGCCCAGGAAAGGCAGTATGGAAAAAGACAGAATACCAATGAAATGGCGTAAATGATTCTTTGTTAGAGCAATTCAAACCACTCTTTTTATATAATGGTTGTAATTGCGCGTGTTCTAAATTCTAAATCCAACAAGTTGCAACTCTTAAAGGGTTGCATACATCCCGAGAATTAAGGAATTCTATTTTCTACAACTATATTTATATAAATATATTATATCATTGAAGGGTTTTACTTACGAATTTGGTTGCAAAATTATGTACAAGTATGAAAAAAGACCTTTATAAACAAATAGGAACTATAATCAGAATTTCAAACGATGATTTTTCGAAACACGAATGAATTTATTTGGCTGAAGATTTGTAAAGTTATTTTTAATACAATTATCCAAACTCATCTCTTAAGACTTTTCGAAAATCTGACATCACTTTTTTAAATAAAGAAGCAAAGTTTCTATTTCCAAAATTATTTTTACAGTTCATCTCGTCGTTATATTCTCAAAAATTCTTATTTTCAAAATTAGCTGTGGCAAGTTTTACTTATCTATTTTAGAGACAAAGTTGATTTTTATGCAGATACGTTTCTTTAATCAATTATTTATCATCGCATCAATCACTTATACATCACAAAACTGTATCTTTGCACTAGATTGTTAAATAAAAGCTGTTATGGTGTATAATATTGTACCTATATCTACATTGCAAATCAAGAAAATTAATGTATTGTTCGTTACTTATTCTCATTTCGCTCCCACAGTGCGATTGTTACTATTGCATTTTATTATTGTACGAGTTTAATTGCTTCTTTCTATTGTCTTTACTTACATTTCATAGTGTTGGGAGTAATTTTCGTAATATGTTTATATTGGTATCAATGCTAATGCTAAAATAAAATTTAAAATAAAATGCTAAATGTGAAGGAGCGTTTATTGTAATACATAGAAGAGTTAAGAGAGTTACCGTAATAAAAATAAAGTAAGAGTACTTGAAATTCTAAAATCTGAGCACACATAGAACAAATGATAAAACGAAAGAATATATTATTTTACAAGCCCATATTTCATCGAGAAAATGGGGAACAATTATAATTATTATCAAATAGACAATTATTATTAATCAACAATTATTATTATTATTATTATTATTATGGTTCGAAATAGTGCCGCAGTTTGCAAAAAGGAGATTTAGTATGCGAGATTTTACTGCACTCGTATGCCTTAAGGAGCAGTAGCATTTCAATCTGTTTTCACTGTACTAATAGCTGTGGGCTTTTGTAACTTTGCAGATTTATTTAGAGAGCATAGATGAAAAAACCTAAGGTTATGTTTTGTTCCACTTAAACTCCCTTGAAATATTTCAACGTATATCTGGGACATCCTGTACATTTATCTCAAGATGTATGCAAATGTTTGAACCACTGAGCAAAGCATTTTGTACGCGATTTCACATGATATCACTGCTACTGCGTTACGAGTTTTCCAGGGCTGACGAAACTTTCTTTTCATTTTTTTCGGTTAACACGTTAAGCGCCACGTTGGTCCCTAGGGACCGACGCTAGACTTTCCGTTCAGGCCACGTCGGTCCCTACGGACCGGCAGGGCCCGCCTGACGGCTAACTGTGGCCTGAACGGAAAGGCACGCAAATTCGGCGTGGCGCTTAACGTGTTAAACGTTGAATTTAATAAAAAGCACAGCTACCTATGTCGTCAATGTTAATATTACATCACTGGCATTAATAGTCTTGTATCACATTATAATATGGAGTAACTATGTTATGCTTCACATGTACAGTAAATATGGGCCAAATTGTATCTTGCTTGGTGTCATTTTAATCAGAAAAATGCCACATATAAATTGGTGAAAGTCCCATAAAAAAATAATGAAAAATGAAGAAGTTTTGTAATTGGATTAGTAGTGGTTCACACCGATACGCTTCGTCCGAGCGATCCGTGTTTACATGCTGTCCGTTTCTACGTTCGGCTTCCTTTGTACTTTCTGCTTCTCCCTGCGCGGAACTGGCGATGGCAAAAATATCGCGACTTTACTGTATTCTGATCTTCTCTTTTACGGTTATTTTTACAGTACAATAATCGCTCGTTCGTTGTCTGGCATGGTGGGCAGGATCGTTGTCCAGTGCCTACTCATTCCACTGCCTGTCAACGCCGCGTCGCTCCGCAGGGCGGCGACGATTGATGTCGGCTCGGGTATATCGGTGTGAGCACCACTACATTGACTCGAATGAATCGAATGTTCAAACTTCTTAATTTACATTATTTTTTTATGGGACCTTCATGAACGTATTTCTGGAATTTTTCTGATTAAAATGACACCAAACACGATATAATTTCAATTGTACATAGT